>CALNHX010006835.1:0-82956 GCA_940337035.1 Agriotes lineatus
ATTTAAATGTTTTAAATCCTTCCACATTGTAGAGGGAGAATTTCGTAATCTTTGCCGATAATAAGCTTTCTTCTCATTTCTTACCGCAGCAGTAGTTAGATTACGTAGTTGCTTATAATACTCCCAGTGGCCTGGTTGTTGGGTTATTTTAAATTTGCGTAATGCCGCATCTCTTAGAGACATCATATCCTTTAAGCCATCCGTTAGCCAAGGCGAAGGAGGCTTAGTAAACCTGGAAGTTACGAAAGGCGCATGCAGGTTAAAAAGAATAGTCAGATTGTCAGTCAGGAAGTCGACCTTTTCATCGATATTATTAAAATCGTGTATGTTCGGCCATGGAATCGACTGCAAATGGTCGTAGAATACTAAATGATCAAAATACTTAAAATTTCTGTAGTTTCGAAACGTGGGAGTACATTTAGGGATATGTGTATTTATGTCACAATAAATTAAGTCATGATCTGAAGCAGAATAACCAATAACACCAGAATTAGTCACCAACTCTGGAGATGCTGTTAGGATAAAATCAACAAGAGTTGATGATGTTAAAGTAACACGGGTAGGTTCATTAATGAGTTGTTTAAGACCCATTCCTTCAATTAAGGATATGAAATTACTACTAAGATTACTCTCAAAATTTAATAAATTTATGTTGAAATCGCCAAAACAAAACAAATGGTCTGCTGTGGGAATTAGTGTAGACAAGGCATCTTCAAAATTATTTAAGAACTGTGTGTGCTGGTTTACAGAACCCGGAGGATTATAAATAACTCCACAAATAACATGTTTCTTTTTGCCCACAAATAATTTTATCCAGAGTTCTTCAATCACGTTATTAGATTGAATTACGTTAAAAGAATATTGATTTTTAATGTAAAATCCAACACCACCACCTCTGCTTATCTTATTTCGCTTTCTGTTTATCCCTATTAGGCATAATCAACCGCGTTTTGAAGCAAAAATTTGGGACGTTATAAATTAATACCAACACAGCTTCGGCAAATCTCATACTCAGCAGAGCGTTATCTTTAATAAGAACGGCCCCATACATTTAACTCGTCGACTGGGAGTCTAAAATGTCTTAATAACATCAACAAGCAGCCGCGAGCCTCACTTGGGCCAATCTAAGTACATACGTAGAAAAGGTCTTGTCAATTTGCCATATCTCAGCGACCACAAATGCGCAGTGAAGCAAGGGAGAAAACTGTAGAGCGAGACGCTCAAATGGTGTTTTCAGTTTAATCTGCCTTGCTTATGGTTATGAGTTATGAATGACTTATTATTTACAGAATTTGGATAACTCGCAAGTCGCTGAGATACGGCACGTAGTACGTATCAGGATGAGGTTATTTTTAATTCGGATAATTGGAACGAAAACCGAGTTACACAGGTTATTTAAATAACCGGATAACCGGTTATTTTTAATTCGAATAAGCCCATCACTATTTTAAAGTGTGTAAAAATGTATGGAGCATAAGCCACTCCTCTCCCGCATTTCAAATAATACAAAAATTATTAAATTGACCAACAAAGATCAAAGGAAAACTAACAGAAAAAATGTAAAATGTTTGGAAGTATTGGTTTTGTGACGTATGTTTATATGTCTTGTGTGTAGTCTAGGTGCTCTATAGCATAGACCAGTGTTCAGAGGAGAGCGACGTTAATTGTGTTCCAACGTCGTGTATTCACGCAGCTATTAGTCAAATGGATTTGCCAAGAAAGTTTCACCAATCCACGGGTTGGAACCGAGTACTTATTATAAGGATTGCACTCCATCCATTACGCCACCGAGGTAGTGCCTCAATTAACATTATTTGAGACTCACCTAGATAGATTCGTTTCTAAGTGAAAACATTAGGCTAAGAATAAAATGCCTTTATTACAGCACAACTCGTTAATGCGTTCTTTCATAATGAAAATTAGTTAACTACGTATATCTACATACAAAAACAACATTTTTATTTCCATATCCGATGCGATCTAATAATCACAATATAAAACCACATTTCGGGAAAACGTAGTATGATCTAGAAGAAGATATATTAACACAAACCATTGTAACTCTATCTAGTTCAATTAAATACGATAGGAATGAAATGCTAGATACTTTATTTAAATATACACAAATTTCTTCTCACAATGTAACGGTTGATCTGACTCGCCAAAGTGTATTTATACTAGCATTTTAATATAAAGTCGATTTCTGCATCTATCTATTTCATTGTTTGTTTGTAGATATATTCATAACTAGATTTACTTAATTTAAAAACGCGCTAATATATGCGCGCACTCCGCCTTTCGGTACCAGAAGCGGTGTAGATTTTCGGAAAGAGGATCGGTCTAAGCTGGGATACCAACAAAGAAGCTGACGTGCACTAGCCGAACAAAGGTGCTTATTTTGCTTGTACATATAAACGCCTGTTGAGCAAGTTTTGTAAGGAGTGTGCCAGTGTCACTTGATAGCGAGGTTCCTGCATTCACTGAGGACTGCAGACATTGTAGTTTGACGATTTGTAGTCAGAGTGCCAAAAAAAGGAAGCGATCGAGTTATCGAGTCGCGCAATAGCGAAGATATAGTCGTGGAGAGCTGTCGGAACCCAAGTCCATTACGCAAGGGGCATTCGTTAGTCATCACTGCAGGTGAATGACGCAATTATGTTATTTGCAAGCCGCCGTTACAGCAGGAGCGGGAGCGGAGTAATTCCTTGCGCACCATAGTGCATTAATGTCTGTGAAAAGTGATGTCTTGTCTTCAGTGCGCAGTGCGTTATTAGCATACTCACAGTAGGTTCTCAACAAAAACGCGTTGTTGAAATAATGGTCAAAGTAATGTAATAGTATTTTCCAATGTATGGGAGCTGTGACCTATGCACAGTAGGCTAGTAACATAAACGCGTCTCTTGTGTGATGTAAGTATCGTTATTAGAAATGCATCGTATAAACAGTTCTTTGCGCTTAGATTGTTATTATTGTTAAAATCTGAATAGATTTTTGGAGCTAATATTTTCAGCTTAGCACGAGTACAGATTGGCTTCTGAGTCATTACAGTAAGGGCTTTCCCTAACCACAAACTGAGGTAAGTTGACTAAGAGATATTTGATTACTGTTATTGAGTTCCCTGGTAATAATAAATAGCAAATTAATTGATAAAAGTGTCGTGGCTTCTTGCTGCATAGGCAATACGACACTGTACTAGCCCTTCTTCTAACGCAGCTGTTTTCATGACACTCTAGTAAAAGTTACGTTATATCACACTAATTTAGAAAATGTTAATTTGTGAGGTTAGGTGATATTAGTTGTTTAAGAAAGTATACCGATGTAGACAACAATAACACTCCTTTTTAATTATATTAGAACACAAAATACAAACACAGACGAATACTTTAATATGTAGAAATTCAAAATAGCGAATTATTATAAACGAATGCCCGAATCGGATTCTTAAATAAGGCTGTGGAAAGTGGACAATAGCCTCAAAAAACTCAAAGTGAGTAGACTGGCTGTCGAGACGCATTGCTGGAACGACAAATTGTCTGCCGTTATACACAGGTCGCTTTTGGGAGAGAAAAGGTTCCTTAATCTCGGGGCGTAGGTCGAGTACAATGTCTATTGTTAGCCGGGCATGGGCTGTCTCGGTGTCAATTGTCGCTCAGGTTTTGACCTTACTTTCTCCTCTAAGAGGAATTCATGTCACTTTTCTTGTCTCGGGTATATGGCCCATTGTCCGTTGAGACAGATGACCGGCTGTTTATTGATCTTTACAATGACTCTGTCACACTATGCAGAGAGTAAACTCGCAACCCTATCTGTGATGTCTTTGTTGTTTGATTCCCCCAAGCTGTGATGAGATAGACATCAGGCTGTTTGGAGAACTAAGCACGTTTTAAGAAAGTTCGCTTAGATTCTTCGGGCGCCGGACATTACTCAAATTTGACGTTACAGAGATTTCTCAAATGCAAGCACACATTTGGCATAGAACGCCCACTGGTTTAAATCGTATCGTTGCACCCCGAACTTCACTTTTTTATTAGTGGATAAGTGCCTGCTCACACTATAAGCTGACAAGTTTTATGCCAGACAATAATAACTTTTGTGCTCGAAAAGAGGTGGACAAATTCGAAGGCACCAACTTCCAACTGCCTGGATATCATCTTGCTCAGTACAACGTACAATACCCTACTTCAATTAGTGAACTTCGTTTGTTTAATAAATATATTAAACCTATGCCATGTGTTTAAGGCTTTCGACCATTCACAAGGAGTGTTGTCTCTTCAAACTAAATTAAAAGTTAAAATAGAAGATTACAAACAATCAAGTAAGTTTAGTCACTGCTACTGCGTCTGTAACAGAGGTGTTCAGAAAGTCGGTTTCAGTATTGGTAATAAATGTATTCGCCGATAAGGCTTTCTTTATTTCCATTCCACTTCGGCTTCGTTTCATAATTTTAGCACTTGTTGCATAAATAGCTATTAATACTGGCAGGTTACGGGTACTAACCTGTTGCCTGCCGTAAGATAAGGTACGCCTCGCGCGATATCAACACTTTATAATAGATTAGAAATACATCTGTGTAGTTACGTATCTTGTCTTTTTGTGTGCTCGCTGCTTGCAATAAAGTGCATGAGTGATTTCTGTTGTAGTTCGATCATAGATTTTCGTTTTAACGATTAATCGGATAGAAGTACGGTGTTCAACAATCATCAACTGTATATGGTAAATGTTGTTCAGTCCTAGCAACGTCAGTGCAGAGAAGACGAGATTCGCACAGAAAACAACCTGGTGCAGGACAGCATAGCCAACGCTAGCCCTAGTTACGAAAACCTGGTGAAGGACCACATCGCCAAATCCAGATGTAGGCTAAGAAAACAATCTGGTGGAGGACATCATCGCCAACGCCAATTCTAATTAAGAAAAAGTGGTGGAGGACTACATCGCCAAAATCAGCTGTAGGTTAATAATCAATCTGGTGAAAAACCACATCACCAACGCTGTCCGTAGATTTAATTTAAGAAACTAGCATTTACAAGGATCGCAAAATGAAAACTACGTTAATGTAAGTGCCTATTTTTAAAATTTCCTATTTAACGCATTCTGTTAGATTGACAATTTAATGCATACACTAAAAATCCAATAAGCCGCGGATTTTTTGTCACTATGACAGCGGCAAAAGTTAGCCCTAACTTTTCCAGCGACAAAACGGACCCTAAACGGTCTAATTCTAAAATAATTTTTGCCTTGTTTGTTAATTTAGAGACTTCTAAACTACCTAATATATAAATTAAATATGTATTCATTAAATTGTCGTACCGAATTACACTCAAGCTTTTTTTTATCGAAGTAAACTTAACATTTATCATTCGAGTTTCCTTGCTTTTAGGCAATTCAACTCAAAAAACTGCCAGAAAAAATTACTCGTCCTTCGGACTCGTAATTTTTTCGGGGAGTTTTTTTCGTTAAATTGCTAAGCAATAAATTCTCATTTAAATGTCACGTTTACTTCGACAAAAAAAAAGCTCTCGTGTAATTATAAGTGATAATAAACTCAGAAGGAAATATTTAAGGTTCTAATTGTTTAAAATGTATGTCAGATGAAGAACTAGAAGATTTGACGAATTTACTAAGTAGTTTTAATTTAGTAGAACCAGAAAGCACAATGACTACAAATAGCGGTGCTAACACTAGTGAAGTAGGGGTGGATTATCAATTACCTCGATGCATTTACATTCAGTAGTTAATTATGATGGAAACCCTCGCACCTTGCGTCTATTTATAGATAATTACAAAAACCTGTTTCTAGTTTTGCCAGTAAAGCAAATGACGCCTTTAATAATAATTTTTTATTAAGAGCCATCCTGGGAAAATTTGCCGGACGCGCTTTAATGTTAATAGGATCGCGAACAGAATTAAGTAAACATCTTGATTGCTTGAATCAAGATTTACTAGCATTGATGCCCCACAAAAATGAAACCCCCTATATTTTGGAATGCTATGTCAAGAAGCGTGAAGTTCATTAATTTCAAAATTAAACAGTTTAGACATGGTGCCTGCACTTATAATCTTATAATAATTTAGCTTTAAAAGCCTTTATTAGAGGATTGGCGAGCCAATGGCAAACTAACGTTAGATTAAGAAACCCAAACAGTCTTGAGAAAGCAATGAGCTTAGTAATTCGAGAAGAAAATTTCGTATATGCCACAAAACTCACATTTAAAAATAGTACTGAAAGGCTTGTTCATAATCGAGTGATGTTAGAATCAAATCTGACGCAGCTCTTCAAAACTGCACATTTACCGGCGTACAATGTTACCCTTCGTTTGCACATCTATTATTTTCGGTGTCTATTGCTCCGATTTTGTATTTTCGCATGGCCCCGCCTCCAGCGATTAAGTCAGTTGGTACAGAATTTTCGAATTGTAGCGTGGCTTGTCGGCGGCTGTTCACCTTTTGATGCAGAATGGTAATGTCGGTCTAGCGTGGTAAAACTTGTCGAGTGGTTATTGCGGGCATGCAAGTTTTGGTATTGGTTTACGGCCCTCGTCTGATGTTGCGGAGGAGTAGTACTTGCAGTTTTAGTGAGACATTGGTTCTCTCGCCGCTTTGGGCGGATTAGAAGCATTTTACGGAAGTTATTTTTCACATGGCCCAATACCAACTCGGGCGGTTAGGTCCGGAGCCCCGATTACGGAGGTTTGCCAATCCCCGTGCAAACTTGACTTTTGCCATCGTAGATCATCTAGGATATATCCATAATCAGGTTTTATGCACTTTTTATCTAAATAAAGCTACAAAGCACTGTGAACCGTGTTTCGATTTGAAAGGTATCGCCCGTTTTGCTACCGCACACCGGCTGCAATATACAACTGGCGTCACTAGTTGCATATCTACCTAATTATTTTTCCCAATCACACAGCCTAGGTGAATTGCCACCGCAATTGGTTTTAATTTGTTGTAAATTATATTTGCACCGTTGCGTTGGTTGAAATTTGTGATAAATGTTTAAAGAATTAATGACAATTATACTCTGATACTAGCCTTGTGGTTTTGATTTTGTTACTGCTACTAGTAATTGAGTTGAGCTTCTCTTTCAGAATATTGTGTGCTATTTGAGTGTACGAATTCTCTTTGAATGCCTTGATACACTTACCGTTACTGGGTAAAGATTTTCTGGCGCCCTTTTAGGTTTTAATTAGTTCCAGTACTTAAATAACTGCACGTCGTCCCCATTTGAGCTAGTTACGGCCAGCAATTGTATTCAAGTAGGAATAAAGATTACTTTTTTTGAGAGATTAGCCGGCGATAAGATAAGTTATGTTAACAACAGTTATTTTCTTATGCATTCATTATTCTCGTAATTTGAAACTGTTTTCCAAATTATTTACGATATGAGAATCGAAGTAGAAATCAGTTTTTCAAAATTTAATACATTTCGCAACTTTTTAATCGAACCTGAAAATTTACTACTGGAGCTGTCAATTATTAACACCAAGATTGAAAAACAGAAGCTTCCTTTCGAACCAGTTCTGCGGAATATTTTGTTATATACAACTATTATTGAAAGTAAAAGTTACAGTAACGGAAATCAAATCGTGTTTATTCTAGAATTTCAATTATTAAAGCTGAAAGATATGATTATTAACATCTATATTCCTTGTCAGTCCCCTCTGCCAAAATATTTAAAACTATAATACTTATTTCGAAATTCCTTCTATATAACGAGCAAAGCTCTGAAGCTTCGTAGGAGATTCAGTTACTCAAATATTCAAAAAATACAACCAAATGTCTTCAGGTACCAGTCAACATATCCGAAGTGAAAATTCAACAATTAGAAGAGGCCAAGTGGATCATCATCACCCTAGAAATACAGTGGTTGTACAAATTTGTGAACAATCTAAAATCAATGTGATGCTAAAGACAGTTGTGTTAGAATTAAATAGTAGATGTGATATTTAAATAGAGGATCCGCCTTGAAAACCTATCAGAACTTAAGTTAGAATTTATAATATTGAATTGCCAAATTTACGCCAGAATGAAGCTAATATAACAACTAAATTTCTAATTTAAAACATCTATCCAATATTAATACAAAACAATTTTGTTTTAGATAATTACAAACAACCATTACATAAAAATGTTTTGGAATCCAATTTTACATAAATAACCATTAGATCTTATCCAAGTTTCACAATCAAAATAAAACCAAAATCAAAAGTAATAAAAAAAAACCAATACTAAAGGTAAAATAATAGGAGGTTTATTAATTTCACAAATCTAACCATTGAATACTTATTTCTAGATTAAAAATTAATTTTTTAATATTTTATATGTGTGTGTCCCATAATTTTTAAATGTATCAAAATATGTCATGAAGAAGCTATAATAAATAGCGAAACGTACGTAACATTAAATTGACCTTTTATTTTCAATCACTAAATTGTAAATTTGACACAACTGATGGTTTTCATTTTAAAAAACCATTAGTAATTAATGAACTTTTTAAAATCAAAAATTAGCTGAAAAATCTTCTAAAAATTTTTAGGAATGTAATCTCAACAGATTTCTTGTTTCGATTTGCTTCCTAAAAAATTTTTTTAACTCTCAAATATCACAGCTGTACAAACATTTAATAAATTAATACTAATCATATTAGAAGAATGATTAAAATATAAATCCCATTTTAAATTGGATTTTAAACCTTACATTTCTCACCAACATATATCTTAAAATTTACCACCCATCTAAACACACAAATAAAATAAATAACCAAACACCCATCAAAGAAAACAACCAGGATGGCAACACCAAGCAACACTTTCCACCACCTAATCAAAAACCAACTTGGAAATGAAATAACATCTTGCTTCAACAACCTGGATTACTACAGCAAAACATTTGTAAAGGTATGTGAAAGAATAAACTTCCTTACTACTTGTAAAAAACTGAATTTAATACCTAAATTTCTTCAAAAAAAATTTATAACATAACTTTCCAAAATATAATAAATAATGAAAAATTTCACAATGTAAAATTGAATTTCACAAACAAAACTATCTCAATTTTAATAAATGATGCATACACCACAAAAAATTTTCTTAAACAAAAAATAAACAATTGCAAAAATTATCTAGAACAAAAATGCCCAAAACAAATAATTATAGATTTTCTCGCAAAAAAAACACCTTTTTACAAAAAATTAAAAAATAAAATAACTGATAAACACAAAAACAAATTATACAAATTAAACCAATACCAAAATTCATCAAAATTTAATTTGACAAAACATACATCATCACCACAACCCTCTAATAATATAAAAAAAGATTGGATACACAACTTAACAAACACCAATATCCCAGCAAATGTTCAAGAAATTCTTAATTACGGCCCAAATTTTAATATTTATGAACCAAATAAAATCCCATATGAACAATTTATAATTAATATAGAAAACTCAATAACAAATTTAAAAGAAAAAGAACAAAACATAACTCGTGCTAACATTTGTAACATTTTAACAAATTTCAAAAAAAAACCTAACAAATCAAAAATACCAATATTGCAACAGAAAGCCCATAAAGAATTACTAAATAAATTAAACGAAACAAAACTTTTTCTCAAAAATAATCCAGACATAATTGTAACAAAAGCTGACAAAACACAAAAAACTGTATTATTAACCAATAGTATGTACACAGCCAAAATGGAAGAACTATTAACAGATGAAAATACTTACACAATACTAAAAAAAGACCCAACACAAAAAATACAAACACAAAATAATGCAAAAATAAAAAAACTTACAACCAACAATTACATAAGTGAACAAGAATCTAAACAACTCACAACATATAATGGAACTCCACCTGTAATATACGGACTACCCAAGTTACATAAAACTAATATCCCACTTAGACCCATAGTAGCTTCATATATGAGCCCCCCTTACAAACTTTCAAAATTTTTAGGAAAAATACTAACTAATATCACAATTAAAAATATTTATAGTGTCAAAGACTCATGGTCATTCAAAGAAAAAATAAACAACCAAAAATTACCAAAAAACCATGTACTACTATCATTAGACGTAATCTCTTTATACACCAATATTCCAATAGATCTCGCTATCCAATCAGTAGAAAATCACTGGGACGAAATAACTAATTATACCTTAATACCTAAAAATGATTTCATTGATGCTTTAACTTTTGTCCTCAACAATACTTACTTTTCATACAACAAAAATATTTACAAACAAAATTTCGGTGTACCAATGGGATCACCAATATCAAGTACAATAGCAGAATTAGTTTTAATGGATTTAGAAATAAAACTTATTAAAAACAACCAAAATATTTCACTATATCAAAGATATGTAGATGACATCATCATGGGAACAAATAAAAACGAAATAAAACATATTTTTCAAAAATTTAATAACTTTCACCCTAGATTACAGTTTACATTAGAAAACGAAAACAACAATAATTCAATAAATTTCCTAGACCTGACTTTAACAAGAGAAAACAACGGTTGCATCAGTACAAATTGGTATAGAAAACAAACCAAAACAGATAGATATCTAAATTTCAATTCATATACTACTTTAAAATATAAAAAAAGTGTAATTAACGGTTTAGTAGACCGAGCAATAATTTTATCTAATAAAAAACATCACAAATCCAATTTAGAAAAAATTACAAATATACTACTTCTTAATAACTACCCAATTAACTTAATAAATAAAACAATCAATACTAGATTAAAAATTTTACAAAAAAGAAACAATCAAAATAACTCGATCAATTTACAACCAAATTTTTTGAACAACGAATTCAATAACATAGAAGAAAAGGAAACAAAAATTTACACTACAATACCTTATATCCCTTGTTTATCCGAAAAAATTGAAAAAGAATTAAAAAAAAAATAATATTAACACAGCCTTTAAAAATCATAATACACTCCAAAAATTTTTTTATAAAAACCTAAAAGATAAAACAGACAAAAACTTAAAATCACATCTCATTTACCAAATTGACTGTAACAATTGTAATGCAACCTATATAGGACAAACAAAACAATATCTCAAAAAAAGAATTTATCAACATAAACAATCAATAAAAGAGAAAATGCTAACACCAAATAAAAATAGTACTGCCCTCGCTGATCATGCAATAAATAAACTACACAATTTCAACTTAGAAAACCCCAAAATTTTACATAGTGAAAACCATTTAAAAAAAAGATTACTTTTGGAAAGTATCGAAATAAAAAAATCGCCAAATGCAATCAACTATAAAACAGACACAGAAAATTTACACAATACTTACGACAATATTTTCAATGTTAATTAAAAATAAAAATATAATTATCCCTTTGCATTTTCATCAACATACCTTCTTTAAACTTACTATTTTATTTTTAAAATTTTTCAAAGCTAACAATTGTCTTCATAAACAAATTATTGATTCAATTTTAATAAATTTCCTAATAATGCCCTTGTTATTTTAATCACTGGCACTTTAACTAATAGGAACTAAATTTAACTAATGAAATAACAAGGCCAACATACGTCAGATACAGTGCTGCCAATCTGCGGGTAATTACCCGAAAAGCGGGTATTTCAGACATTTGCGGGTAATTACGCGGGTATTGAATATTACGGGTAATTTCGGGTATTATGAAGCTGAAGCTACCCTTTGCTTTGTTTCTTCAAGATTCCAAACGTAAAAAACAATATTAAATAATGAATAAATATCAATAGCTTTCTACCCCATTTGATTCTAAAATGAACATTTTACATTTTTATTACTTTTTTAATGTTTACTGATGTGAGATAGGTGATTTTCCAGTTGAATACCTCTAAAATTTGTATTATATTGTACGGTTACTGTAGAATTTGTAATTTTTGAAAAATTTTGAGAAATGCTTAACAATTAAAAATCAAATTTTTGGCTAAGTGATCTTACTGTAAAAGGAAGTTGTGTGCGTATATCACACCTGATTTGTTTTACTTCAAAGGATTTATGTTGTATTTTTAATAAATAAACAGAAAAATAATTAAAACTTGAGTTCTATTAAGTTATGGAGTATTAAAATAATAAACATTAAAAATAAAATTATTTGAATTCGCCGGCTTTCTGCTGTTTTGCACTTGCGGGTAAAATCGGGTATTTTCGGCATCTGTTGTGGGTATTCGGTAATTTTACGAACGGTAGCCAGAACCCCCAGAAAGCAATATGGCCAAGTAAGAAATAGCAGCTCCTTGTCAATTTCCATTTTAAATTAACAATAAAAACGACAAATAGCAAGTAAGCATAAAATAAAAACATTAATATAATACTAAATATGTTCTAAATGTTAATTACAGCATTTTAAAACGAGAAAATAATCCCAACAAGCCAAACACCAAAAAATAAAAATAACACGAGACCAGGCTACAGACAAACAAAAATGGCTATTCCCAACCAACGATCCTTCAAAGTAAATAAACTAAAACCATCAAAAATTAATATAAAAAATAATAATTACTAAACCAAGAAACCTGCCATTGATTCTTATACAGGTAATGTAATTAATAAATCATAAAATAAATAATTTACAATAATTTAAAAAAATTTCCAGCTTCTAACAAAAACTAAATACACACAAAACAACCATCCAACTACATAGATCATTATCTTTTTTTAAATATCCCGAAAAATAATCCACCGTAAGCTAAGAAATGAACATTTCACAAAATGGAAATTACCATGGATTTCTAAACACATTTTGTAGAAGAAGGACCTCGAGGCCCAAATGGAAAACCCTTCAATATTTTTAAATTAGACAAAAATACAAACATACCATCCCACTAAACTTCAAAAACAGGAATTTATTAATGGGGAAAAAATTTTTTTAAAACAATTTCTTTGGACACAAATCAAACAACCGACCAATGTAAGTTAATTAAAAATTCTAATTTAAAACATCTATCCAATATTAATACAAAACAATTTTGTTTTAGATAATTACAAACAACCATTACATAAAAATGTTTTGGAATCCAATTTTACATAAATAACCATTAGATCTTATCCAAGTTTCACAATCAAAATAAAACCAAAATCAAAAGTAATTAAAAAAAACCAATACTAAAGGTAAAATAATAGGAGGTTTATTAATTTCACAAATCTAACCATTGAATACTTATTTCTAGATTAAAAATTAATTGTTTAATATTTTATATGTGTGTGTCCCATAATTTTTAAAATGTATCAAAATATGTCATGAAGAAGCTATAATAAATAGCGAAACGTACGTAACATTAAATTGACCTTTTATTTTCAATCACTAAATTGTAAATTTGACACAACTGATGGTTTTCATTTTAAAAAACCATTAGTAATTAATGAACTTTTTAAAATAAAAAATTAGCTGAAAAATCTTCTAAAAATTTTTAGGAATGTAATCTCAACAGATTTCTTGTTTCGATTTGCTTCCTAAAAAATTTTTTAACTCTCAAATATCACAGCTGTACAAACATTTAATAAAATAACAACTAACACTTTCAATTTTATACTGTTACAGTTAGAAACTTTCGAGTTAGATGGAATTAAGAAAATTTGTGATTCATTGGAAGAGCAGAAAATCAATTAGTAATATTGACGATATTTTTATTCATTATTACAAAATTAGCGTTTATACCATTATATTATACATTTTAATAGTAATGATCGCTGTAGATAAATGATGTATCAAGATTTTTGTGTAAATAGGTTCAATAGCTACCAAAGCAAAACAGCATCGTTGTCAATGTAACAACTTTAGGAGATCCCTAATATCCACTTTTAGTCAGACTCTGATTTTGACCATAGTTTTTGCTAATAACGGAAGAGTTACGAGTACCAACCTTCTGACGCGTCGCCCGATAGCAGCACTTAGAGATTATAAATACGTGGATTTAGCTAAGCATCTTGTCTTTCTGTATGCTCGCTGCTTGCAGTAAAATCCATGTGCGATTTCTGTAGTAGTTCTACTCTTTAAAACGAATTTTCATTGGCCCGGACCAAATGTATCTAACGTATATTTCTACATTGCTATTAAAATGCGATTTCGATCTGTTATTTTCTTGAAATGATAGACATTTTCAACTTTTATATTTATATGATTAGTTGGAGCCTAACTCAGTTTTAAAAACGCAATTACTATTCCTCGCCACTTCTAATTCCACCCAATTTGGAGCAACTGCTGCGGAGGACATAAAAATTACATTGTTAAATTGGCTTAGTGAAATGAACCGGAGAATATGAACGCCGGAAACCCGTCAACCCGTCAGGATTAATAATATTCACAAGTAGGAAATTAAATTATAAGCCGAGGTTAGAATCTGCGTATTCCCAGTAGATGAAGAAAATTTCGAATGCTAACATTAAGAACAAATTCAATTACACCAGGATCTGATAATTTACAAAAATGTGCATAATACAGTTTACAGTTACCCGCAATCGTGAATATGTTAATTTTGTTATACATTTTAAACGCAGTTCAATCCATAGAGGGCAACTCTAAACTAATAAAGCAAATCATACAAAAAAGCTTTGGAGTTTGTTCTGCAAGGCTGACAACAACTCGATTCCTATGGAATTCAGCACCTCACTTCTGTGCTGCTGGATTATTCTGAGTCGTTTTTTCGGAGCGCCTGTGAATAATCGACCGCAGGACTGCTACCCAGAGGATGGAGTTGCTAACTCTCCGCAGAGCTAGATACTGCAATAAACTTGCTACACAGCCTTTAGTCTCGCAGGAGTTTCTTTGGCCCACAGCTAGAGTATAAACTAAGCAGATTAAATGTCCTGCTGCGAAGCTTGAGTAATTTATTCTGTAATATTCAGCTGCTAGTTATAGTTGCTGATAATGACCGGCACTGAATTCAACAACTGCTCTGCATGACCCTGAGTTATTAACGCTAGAGACGGAGGTGCAAACTGGTGTTCATTTTAAAGCTTCAAGTCATTTGGCTTTATAGGGATGGTTTCCGCCAGGGTAAAATATGCCAATGTCTTTCAGCAACATTTGACAGCAGAGAGAAATTTTCGCTATAATTGGGGCTTTATTTTCCAAAAGATGTCTAAACTTCAATGTCTCTAAACTGCTATATTTCGGTTACTAGTTGGTATTCAAACTACTATTCACATAGTAGTCTCAATCGAGCTACTATTGGTATCTCGATAACTATACAATATAAACCTGTTGTTAAGTTAGACAAAACCTACCTTTTTGAGACCAGTTCTAGCCACTTGCGAAAACTGTAACAAGAAAAGTTATATTATCAAATTAGTCCGGTCGGCAGGTACATAATGAGGGGGGTTAGCTGGACACAATTCCCAAGTTAATGAAATTTTGGGATATTGTTTGGGGATGGTATTGGGTGTGGAATCTGAGTTTTCGACCTCGAGGACCCTGTGCTAACTCCGGGAGGGCCGAAAAACCACGACATTTTCGGACTTTTTTCGGTTTTTTGCTTATATCTTCTGAACCATGCGTTTTTCGAGAAAAACATCCTTATAGAAAGTTGTAGAGCATGATATTTCCTTCAATTTTGATTGGTCAAAATTATTTGTTGACCCAATACTTACCGAGATACAGCAGTTGAAAGATTGAACAAATTTCTCAAAATGCAAAAAAAATAGAAAAATACAGGTTTTTGCCTCATATTTTTCAAAGTATCTATGTATACTATACATAGCTACTTATTATTCTTTATTTTAAACTAGCTGACCCGACAGACGTTGTCCTGTACAAATTTCAATAAATTTGTGATCTTTTCTGAATTTGTGAAGAGATATTGGCAATGTGTAAACAAAGTAAAAAGGAGAAAAAAAAACGTATTTCTTAGTGATAATTGCATCTATTAACGATTGTGGCTATGGATATTCAATTTAAGGAAGGGTTAATTCAGAAGTACGCTAATGGAAAATTTGTTTGGTTTGTAGCATTGCGAGTTCTGCGACATAAATTGCTCCGTGTGATTAGAGGCATTGCAATGCAATTAAAGTCAATTCAATTCAATTCAATTATTTGGATTGCGACACAATGTGTGATGCGAAGAAACACAATTTCGACAATTGATTCACTTTGTTGTAACTGTATAACCGTTTGTCACTTCAAAACTCACCGTATTTCGTAGGTAAATCTGTAAATTTGCTTGAGATCAAACGACGAAACTTAATTCATTTCATGAAACGTTGCAACGCCTCGGAAACTTATTGATTATTCACTATCACTTTGGTTTAATGGTAAATCTTGGAGAAGCCGTCTCTTGAGTCGTATGTATATTACTTCAGCCTAGTTGCTGGATGGTGATGTTATCGGTGAAACGTAGATTGGTTAGGATTTTTTGGTAGTTCTGTTTATGAATTGTTCAATGCTGTCAATTCCTAGTTCATGGTGGATTTGATCATTTCGAACAAAACCGAAAAAAGTTCGAAAATTTCGAAGTTTTTTGGTCCTCCCCGAGTTAGTATAGGGTCCTCGAGGTCGAAAACTCAGATTCCACACCCCATACTATCCCCAAACAATATCCCAAAATTTAATTAACTTGGGAATCATTGTTCAGTTGCAACGTTTCATGAAATGAATTAAGTTTCGTCGTTTGATCTCAAGCAAATTTACAGATTTACCTACGAAATACAGTGAGTTTTGAAGTGACAAACGGTTATACAGTTACAACAAAGTGAATCAGTTGTCCAAATTGTGTTTCTTCGCATCGCACATTGTGTCGCAAACCAAATAATTGAATTGAATTGAATTGACACAATTTGCAATGCCGCTAATCACATGGAGCAATTTAGGTTGCAGAACTCGCAATGCTACAAACCAAACGAATTTTCCATTAGCGTACTTCTGAATTAACCTCTCCTTAAATTGAATATCCATAGCCACAATCGTTAATAGATGCAATTATCACTAAGAAATACGTTTTTTTTCCCCTTTTTACTTTGTTTACACATTGCCAATATCTCTTCACAAATTCACAAAACGATCACAAATTTATTGAAATTTGTAC
This sequence comes from Agriotes lineatus, assembly GCA_940337035.1. Taxonomy (NCBI): domain Eukaryota; kingdom Metazoa; phylum Arthropoda; class Insecta; order Coleoptera; family Elateridae; genus Agriotes; species Agriotes lineatus. Next base: position 17,045 of record CALNHX010006835.1, read on the forward strand.
AGGACAATGTCTGTCGGGTCAGCTAGTTTAAAATAAAGAATAATAAGTAGCTATGTATAGTATACATAGATACGTTGAAAAATATGAGGCAAAAACCTGTATTTTTCTATTTTTTTGCATTTTGAGAAATTTGTTCCATCTTTCAACTGCTGTATCTCGGTAAGTATTGGGTCAACAAATAATTTTGACCAATCAAAATTAAAGGAATTATCATGATCTACAACTTTCTATAAGGATGTTTTTTCAAAAAAACGCATGGTTCAGAAGATATAAGCAAAAAACCTAAAAAAGTCCAAAAATGTTGAGGTTTTTCCGCCCTCCCCGAGTTAGCACAGGGTCCTCGAGGTCGAAAACTCAGATTCCACACCCAATACCATCCCCAAACAATATCCCAAAATTTCATTAACTTGGGAATTGTGTCCAGGTAGAAAGTACCTGCCGACCGGACTAAATCGGCAACGTCAACTGATGAATATAAGTATGTCTTTTAGATAAATAAATCTGTGTTGCCGTCAAATGTGTACGCTGGGTTTCAATCTCAAATAGTTCCAATATTCGTGAGCTAAACATAAGTTTTAGTAGTATCTTTCTTGCATTATATACGCTAAGATTCTTATCATAATCAATAAATGTTAGTGGAACTTCTACTATTATATTTAAGGATTTCGCATGATTCAGATATAGTTTTGACATGTTTAATTTAAATTTAAGTTGTTTGATTTGCAAATAAAAAGGTACAGGTATTCACACTAGAATTGAATAGACATACTTCTAGTTAGCAGTTGGTGGAGTCGTACAAGACTATTTCTAAAATTATTCAAGGTTATTTTGACCTGCTTTATCCTTCCATCTGTAGAATATATCTTAGGATAGTCTGAAAATCAACGCCGCCACTGTATTTAGCGCACACAAGAATATTAAGGAGTCTTTGTTTCGTTAAACACGTCGCATTCAGCTAGTGCGAGAAACAGGCTTTCAGTTGGCGATTGGCCGCAAAGCAAAGAGGGTGTTATTTGTTCCGTAAATGTAGCCGTGTGGGAAGCGCCTGATCTTGCGCTTTGGTAAATTTTCAACAAATGTGGAATATATAAATTTTTGCTAAACGTACTCTACATACAAGTTTTTTTAATTTCTCAAAATAGTTTACTACGCCCTACATATCAGCCGCAACGTTGACGCCCTGTACATCAACTTTTCGCTTTTTAACCATCTTACATCCCGACGCAGTTCTGAAAAATATTTTGCTGTCAGCATGTGGATTCATGCTAATTGCTCGTAGGTAATATTTGAATTACAATTGCTCATTTTTCCGACGATGCCCTGAAGCAATGTTCGTTACATCGCGTGTATAGTTACCGCGTGTTTAGAACGTGGATATCGTTGGAGCTGCTCATTGTAGTTCCAAATAGTTACGGTTATTATTTATTTCCACGTATTATCGTATATTTAATTTACCGCAAATGTAAAACGTTCAAGAATAAGATCTTACACATGTAAATTACCTCAAATTTTGCATGTGTTTATAGGTTAGTTTACTGTTGTCAAATAGGTTTTGAGGCGCATCCCCTTTAGCAGTGGAATAGCGCCTTCAAGGGTTTGCGCCAAGTCGATATTATAGCACTTAGCAAACATCTACTAGGACTGTGTTTGTTCCACGAGATGACGTCCCGATCACGTAGAATTTGTTTAGCAATTGTTTTGAAACCCTTCTTTGCTGCGGTCGCAGCTGCAAGTTTGGCCCGGTTAATTCTAAAGGGTGTTTTCTTTAGAGGGATACAATTTTAAATTGAAATAAAACACAGAAAGATGTTTTTAATATCCATGAAATTGGATTTATTTGAAAGATAATCTAATGGCATTTATGTTTGAATATGATTTCGGATATGTGACGGCCGCGGTTGGCGTATACATGACGTAATATGTAGGTCCAATTTTCACACACTCTTCGCAGTAAATCAGGCTGTATTTCGGCAATAACTCGTCGAATGTTGGCTTCCAAGTGCTCCATTGTTTCCGGTTTATCGACGTAGGCATGCGACTTTACATATCCTCAAAGAAAATAATCTAATGGCGTCAAATCGCACGAAAGAGGTGGCCAGTTAAAAATCCATTTCGTGGATCTGTTAACTGGCCACCTCGTTTGTGCCATTTGACGCCATTAGATTATTTTCTTGGAGGATATGTAAAGTCGCATGTCTATGCCGATAAACCGGAAACAATTGAGCAATTGAAAGCCAAAATTCGATGCGTTATTGCTGAAATGAAATACAGCCTGATTTACTGCGAAAAGAGTGTGTAAAAATTGGACCTTCAGATTACGTCATGTATACGCCAATCGCGGCGGTCACATGTCCGAAATCATATTCAAACATAAATGCCATAAAATTATCTTTCAAATAAAGCCAATTTCATGGATATTAAAAACATCTTTCTGTGTTTTATTTCAATTTAAAGTTGTATCCCTCTAAAAAAACACCCTTATTTAATGGATGCTACCCTAATAGACAACTCCTATACCTACTGTATGATTTCTATTTGTCCAGCGTAGAGTAGTTTAATCTATTTTGATGTCAAATACGCCATTTCAGGTATCGCGAAAGGTAAATTAAAGCTGGAGTTCAGCACCATATTCCCATCGCTGAGGACGTTTTCGTAGTGAAACCTAAAAGTTTATCACTGGCGTCGGCCCACCAGATGGCGTTTTAAAATAACAAGAATTTATCCTCGTCTCTTCCAAGCTAGATATATTTTTATTAACACGAACACACCACATTTTGTTTCAGTCATCGACATCCTTCTATTACCAACTTTTTTGTACTCTAAGCTACGAGTACAATTTATCCCTAACTATATTATACTTCCTATATCGTTGATACAAAATTCATTATAGTAAAACAAAATAAATTTAAATTAATAGACGCCGGTCGGTTGCTAAGCACCCAAATAGTTTCGAAATTCGTACGGTGCGTCAGCGAAAGTGGCTGCAGAGGCCGGTTGGTTTCTTCGTCGATGATTCGCATTGTGGCGCTGCCTGGGGGCCGAGTCTAAAACTAACAATGTTAAAAATGGCGTCGGTTGTTAATACAGGACGTCGGGTCCGAATGTGGTCATTTTGGGGTATTGAATCTTAAGTGCATTTTCTCGACCATAGTGCGAGGGCTACAAGGCGCCGAGGTGCGTGCTAGACAGAATTTATCTTTGGAATGGCTGTGATTAGTTCAATTTGTCTCCCTGGGGTGGTAGTCTAATTTTGGTCAAGTCCTAAACAAAGTTCAAGCTGTAATTTTGCGCAGATACGTCACAAAAGCTCTGCGATGGGCATGAAGAGGTTTTATCCACGTAAGTTAGACCTTAGTGCGAGAGCTGGTTTTAGAGGTATTCTCAGATACCAATATCGGTGAGCCGGAGGGTAGTCCAGGAGCAGGTTGTGAAGGTATACCCTAATATCAAGCAGCGCCGGGACAGAAGGATCATTTAGGTCCAGGTGAGTTGTTAGAGCTCTGGAGAGCTTCTTCTGGTGGATTTCGAGACTCAAATATCTCCGACCAACGGCGGCTTACATTTCAAGGTAAGGCGAGGTCCGGTTCGGCGGGTTTGCTTCGACAGGACAGTCTGTTCTGGCTGCAGGCTGCTGGGCACAAACCTTCCCTGGATGTGTGATCGAAGAAGAAACTATTAATAATTCAAACTTAGAATTGCTAATGGAAAGGGTGCTGCCCTCAATGTGCACTCTTTAGATTAACTTAGCGAGTAGGTAAACCTCAAAAAACTGGAGGCTGATTAAGGTAATATTTTTACCAAAACCAGGGTAAAAAGTATACACAATTTAAATCATACAGGTCCATCAGTCTGACGTACTTTCCCCTAAATATCATGGAGATAATGGTGAATGGATACATATGGGATGGACTTCTACATTGACACCATTTCGCCTACCAGTCAGGAAAATCGCTCAAAATAGCTGTAAATGAGCTAAGACTCGGAGCAGCAAATCAAATGCACTAGGAGTTTTTCCAGACGTAGCGAGAGCATTTGATAATAACGCTAAAAGTATAATCGGAAAAACTTAAAAAAAAGGGAATTAACTAAACCACAGTTATAGAAAAAGAAAGGCTATTTTCCGTTTTGGAAAAGGAACCAAGGAGGTTTCCATCACCAGAGGCTTTTTTTCCTTTTGTAGTGTATGGCGGTGGATGAATTCCTCGGAAAAGTAGACAAGAAGAGAGTATTTGCGCAAGACTATCCAGATGACAGCCTTGATGCGGCAATCAATAAATACTGTTGAAGAATTATGTGATAATGGAATATTCGTTAACCCCAAGAAAACCCCTGTTATAATTTCCATTCGTAGAAGCAACTTTCAAGACAATTACAATTTATCAACAGCAACTTATCAGGGGAATAAAGGTCAAGTACTTGGGTGCCACGTTAGATACCAAACTGACTTTTAGTTCTCATTTCAAACAAATAACGAACAAGCGAGCACTATACGCCTATCCAAAAACCGCAGGCAACACATGGGGTTTCAAACCACATATTCTGCTGTGCATATACACCAAAGTGGTGGTACATACTTTACATGGTGGAATACAACACGACTTCAACTGGTGATAACGAAATTAGGAAATCATTCCCAGAGCATCTATGGAAGTATTGTTGAACTTACCACCACTCCATTTAGTAATGGGAATGCATTGAACTACATTGAAGAAACGGATTAATATGATATAAGCAAATTGGGAATGCCAATAAGGTAGCTAAAATAGATAGATTACCAGAAATCAGACTGAGGCCCAGTAAAAAGAAGAAGTAAGAGACTTTGAGAATAATGAAGAGATTAAGTGAGCGAGGTCATACAAAGAAAAGTTCACGAAAATGGGGAGTGGAAAAACAGGTTGAGAAATGTGGTTGGCAAGAATTTCTCTAGCTTAAACTCTATCTATTCTATTATATAGGACATTCTCCTGCTGGACACACTGTACTGGCAAAACATTTTTACTTCCTTTTACGATAAAGGAAGTATTGGATTCACCCCAAAAATTCGAAATTGAGTTTTCAACAGATCTTCACGTTTTAGAGTCCCCTGATCCCAAAAAACATATTTTTTTTCATTGGTCTGTGTGTCTGTCTGTGTGTCTGTCTGTGTGTCTGTCTGTCTGTGTGTCTGTCTGTGAACAGAATATCTCAAAAACGAAAAGAGGTATGGCGTTGAAACTTCATATATAAGTTTTGTGTACCATGTAGATAAGACAGCAAGCTTTTGAAGAAAATCGCATAACCGGAAGTAGGTGTTTACTCTTGTGATTTTTCAGTTTTTTTCGATTTTTTCAAAAACGGCTCTAACGATTTTTTTCAAACTTCACATTTTTATTACATTTTTAATGTGCATTGACGTGAGATAGGTGATTTTCCAGTTGAATACTTCTAAAGTGGGTTTCTTTTGTTTTTTTTCTATTTTTTTTTATTAACTCCTATTTTAAATAGAACACCCGGTATATTATTACATTTTTGAATTCTGCTTAAGATTTTAGAGAAAATTTGTCTCTTTAACTAATGCTCTATTTTGTACCGTTTTTGTAGAATTCGTAATTTTTGAAAATTTTTGACAAATGCTTAAAAATTAAAAATTAAATTTTTGACTAATTATAAGATCACTGTAAAAGGAAGTTGTGTGAGTGTATCACACCAGATTTTTTACTCATATTTTCTTCCTTATGTTAAAAATTCATCATTCTATGTTTTTGCAAATACGAGCTTTAAACTCAATTCTAAGATATTTCTAAAGGTTCCATTTTAAATTTGAAATATTGAAGTGGAGTGACTGCCATGGATCATCCGTTAGCAACTAAATATGCAAAATCTAGTAATTTTCAGACAAAACAAATTTATGTCACTAAGGGCCGGTTCTACAAACCAAGGATAAAGTTATCCGGGGAATAAATTGCCTAGAAGCGATTGCTGTAACAAAGGAAACTATGACAATTATACCTCGCATAGCTTATTCTTGGTATATACTTGCATTGTAGAACCGGCCCTAAGTCTAAGAATCAAGACTATGAGATTTCGAATACACCATAGTTTTCCCAATGCAGATTTTATAAGCGCGTTAGAGAGCACACCCAGACCTACACACATATTTTCCAACAAAGTGTCAGAGATAAGCTCTGCATGGCTTTAGGATCAAATTTTCAGTTTCATTTTATGCAAAATAGAGCCATAAACATGCTAAAACGTGAAGCTGCAACAATACCATGCTGAAAAACAATGCATACTTGGTAGGACTATTTATCGTGCATTACAACAAAGCCTAGGACAAGCATAGCTTAAAAACAGCCATTAACATCCCCAGAATATATTTTTTGTTGCCTATTTATATACAACGTGTGCCGCTACACAAGACTTCTAACTTACATAGTATTTTTGTTGGTTCAGGACACGTATTTCAACTAATTTCGTAAAAAACGTAGATGTCTATGCATAAATTCGTTTATCTACGACAGTGTGTAAAATTGCCTTTTAGTTGGCAGTTTTCAGTTTGTAAAACGACTGCTTAGTAACATGTTTTCATTAGTTTACGTCGTCAGTAGTTACGTGTTCAAAAGATTTCATTAGGCACGCTGCCAGTAGCAACGTGTTTTAAAATTTTTAAAACACGCAAAATTACCACTGGTTGCTGCTAATCCTAAGTTACATTAAAAACGATTTTTTATATTTACCGTGTTTTCTAGATTCTATCGTAGATAAAATATTGTACGATACACATGCGTAAAGCATCTTTAGTCACTCGCGGGGCTTAAAACGCTCGCTCACTCGCGTTTTAACTCTACCCCACTCGTGACTAAAGACTAGCTTTACGTACTTGTATCGTAAATTACTAATAGCTGGTCAACTGGCAACCTATTTATTATGAGTACAACAATAACTTAGATCTTTGGATTTAATATTAAGTATACAACTATTACTTATTACGTAGCTATATTATAGCGTTTTATTATTCGACAACCCGACAATTATTGGCTGCCATTTAGATCGCCTTTTAAGTATGTAAATCATGTTACTTGTTTGTATCGAATCGCGATCTCGGTATTACTGTTTTTAATAAACTTCTATGTTCGACCAAGGCAACACTGTTACAATGCCTCTTCAACAGGCCTTTTCTACAAATATAGAAATTTACTGCATTCCTATATTGTTGCGAAATAGGTCTCCTATGAGATTCTTCGTGATTACGCTTCAAAATTCTATTTAATGAATTGCATTCTCCACAAAATTTTGTTAACTGTGTTTATTTCAACAATTAAGCAGGCATCCAAAATTGTAAAAACAACAATACAAAACACAATATTAAATCTATGCTAAATGTAAACGATTATGATTCGTGAAGAGTAGCTGTTAATTAATTCAATTCAGCAAAATCGTAACTAGATTGTAAAAAATTAGAAACATTTTACATTCATGATAATACGTTTGCTTTTGAATATTTTTACACTTCACGTTTCGTTTCAAGTACCTAAAGAGTTTGAGATTTTCTTCTCATTTCTATCGCAATAACCATCAACTGGAACAGATTCATCTAAAACTTTTAATTTTGTTTGCAACGTACGTATTGCTGAAGAAATATTAAATATGTGAACTACTGAATTGAAGTTCGACATTTTGTGCTGAATAGAATAGTTAAAGACGACTTGATAGGTCAGTTTAAAAATTGGCGCCGCCACCGGCTTGCAATGCAGGCGCGAGGAAACCGCAAAACCTGTCTCGTGCAAAATTAAGGCGGGGAGTCCATATTAGTAGACTAGCGTGAATGCAACAGTTTGAGAAGTTGCCAAAGCGCAGCTGGACTGCCCTTGGTCAAGTTAAAAAATGAACGACCCCGTTTCGTAACTGCTTGCACTGGATGAGAGTGATGCTTGCTGGTCATCTACTTGAAGTGAACTTTGAAATTGAACTTACTTGCTCCGTGCTGACATTCAGCTTCCGCTCAGTCTGCTCTTGGCAGTTGTAATGGAAGGTTATGTATCTGGTAATTGTTTGTGAATTGATTATGGGGAGCCACTGCTACCGAGGCACCTTAAAGTACACATGAGTGCCACAATTAGCTAATTACAGAAAAATTGCGTAAAGCTAGTTTTGGTCACGAGTGGGCATTCTGGTGTTACATTTTGTGAGTAATAGTAAACTATAGAAAACGTTTATTCTATGTGTGCTAGTTAGGAGTTTTAATTGTACTTTCCTTTAGGCTCCTAGTTGGGCGCCAAACTAAAATGACGCATTTGTTAACTTATCACGTAGTCATTTTAAATTTGAATAAGGCGTCTCCTAAGCCCTTTGTATTTATCTTGCTATCTCAGTGAACATGAAATCCTCGTGCTGAAACTGACTTCGGACAACTCACAAAAAGGTTCAATTGTTTTACACCAATCTGTTGACTTTAAATTACATGTAAAAACAGAAATAAAATAAAACTGCGATTAGCTCCTACTACTCGCATGCAAGTACACAACCAACATGAACAACATCAGAAATAACGTTATAATAATTGCTTTTAAAACGTAAACATCAAAATGTTCTAAAATACGGCCCGGACTTGGAGCCGACGTTGTTATTATCAAGCGCGATCTACACTCATGTATTCACTGACAGAACATATTCCTTTGGGCCTCCAAAAAATTTTTACCTTTAAACGCAAGCCTTGTCGCATTTTTACCCCAAACATTGCCTGTATGAAACCGATGGCGCAGTGCGTGGAAAACTAACGCACTCAATGCTGTTTGGGCAAGCCCTATCTTCTTTTATCGCTGTCTTTGTCACCTCAACCATGACTCGCCGGCTTCACGATTTTGTAACGAATGCACCCTTGATTATGGCACAAATTGTTGTATTCACCGCCAAATTATGAGTATGGCGCTTACTGTCTTGATACATCCAAAACTTGTAGGCTGCAATGATTTTTTCGTTGCAGACACCTAGCCGCTTTCATTTAATTCGACTTTGAAAATTTTTTACACATCGCAGTTCTAGAGCCCCAGATACGTAAGGCCTTCAGCTGGACCTGGTTGTAACTAAAGTTGAACTTTAAAATTCCAGCGAACTATGCATTGACCATCTCTTCGTCCCGCGAACAGACTTCGACTTGCGTTTATCGGTTCACTAGCCAAATAAACTTTACAATGCACTAGTAGAGCAGGATAGAATCAGCTTAGCGTACATTTGCTTATATTAAATACAACCATAAATCTAATTTACAATCATAAAACAGAAAAAATACAAGTTGACTTTACATTCTAGGTATGAAAATAAGCACAGCATGCGACTAATACCTAGTTTTACCAAGGTTTTTCAAGAGGCCGCTTTATTATTTTAGTAAAAAAATCAAATTCAATTAAAATATACACATACATTATATTCAGCTTATACCTTTTTCGGTGTTAAAATTTTATGTTTAATTTTATTTTTACATCTGGAAATATTTCTAGAACTATTTTCAAATGTAATAAGAAAATTCAAAATGTAACATTTCAAATAAAACGAAGATGCTCGACCTGTTGAAGACAGTTGACTCCAGCGACCTGTGAGTCTAGCTCTACCTGAAGCAACCATCAACCCTGGGCCCTCCTGGGGCTAGGACAACAGTCGGCAGTCAGAGCAGGCTCCAATACCGCCGCCAGCCGTCGCTTGACCTTGCCAAGTGAGCGTCTTCCGGTAACGACAGGTGAGGCCCCGTGTTCTTCAGCGAAATAGTCTCGCCGAACCGGCCCGGACCTAACCTGATCCTGCAAGGCGAACCACCCGCCTTTCGTAGCACTTGAGTCCAGAGCCCTACTAGAAGAAGGCTTTCCGATTTTTACATACACTCCTGAACTTCAGTCTCGAACCTACCTTCCAGGCCGCCGGTATTGGAGTATTTTTCTAAAACCTGCCCTTAACACGTTATGCATTCCACCGTTTTCGGTACCGGGAAATATCCCGCCCTCCAATCCACCAGCTCTGATCTATGTAACTAAGCCGTTAAAAGGAAAGGCATAACTTACGTGGTGTTCATTTCCTCCTGGCCATCATGGGATCCTACTTCGTTTTGTAATGAAGTTGTTGCTTTTAGAAAAAACTTGGAAACAGCTCTGTAGATCCGTGGTGAAATCGGTTAGAATCCATCACGGCGTTCGAGCTATATCAAAAGTAAATTCAGTCAAAAACGCTCCAGGTAATCAGCCCAAATTGTAGTAGGACGATATGGTTTCCACTTCCACACTCAACAGTGGTGCGAGAGGTACAAATTGCCCTGAAATAGCTGCACATAGTCACACCGAAGTAAGAAAAAGCTCCGGGCCGCTATTTAATATTGTTAGTTTTAGGTTCCGTCCTCAGGCAGATCCGTAGAGGGCGGCATCAACGGAAAGGCCCGCTGGCTCTTGCAACCGACTTGGCTGACGTGACATACGAGTACCGGACTTACTTAGGCGCTTAGCCTTACTGCCGGCGTCTATTAATTTAAATTTGGGTTATATTTATCTCCTCTACACTATAGGTACGTACGTTTGAGCACTAGGTCCAGCTACAAGAACTAGATGTTTCCTGTACAGTTTAATAACCAAAATACAATACATTATGACTAGAACTGTATGATATCATAACATACACATGTGTTATAATAGCACACGAAATGTTTGGTAGTTCAATGAAAATTTGGTTTTATAGCCCACTTAACTGTGCGAAATATTTGCATACGATCAAGCGCCAAATCGTCTCGGGAGCATTGAAAGGCAACTCAACTAGTGAAAATTATTTAAAATGCAAGGCTGGTTGTCGATACTCCACCGAGAGTGCATCATTCTTCATCCAACACACGTTGCAAATCACCACCCTCCATTTACCGTTTCCTCTCACGCTTTTACACTAATCACGCCCATGCTTTTACGCAAACAGTCTATTGCCCACAGTTTCCATTAATCTTTCAAATGCAATGCGAAATTACAGAACTTCTGCTTCAAGCAGTAAAGACAGACGAAAATTGCGAGCTGCTTAATTGTAAACAATGTTGCAAATTGCTAAACTCGGCAAAAAACATGGGAATCCGCGAGTCTCTAATAGCGTCCGGCTGCTGAGGTTTTACTGTTCGCTTTATGAGCAATAAAATATTGCGCTTTTCTAAAGTCGGCGAGAGTAAGTGCGCTCATGTATTTCACATGAAACGCTCGTTATTATCCAACAATATTCTACCGCAGATAATTAAATATTTGACATACAGACGTCGACATATAAAATATACAAAGTGATATTTGCCTGTTCTATGAATCGGTAATCATCGTTATTGCATGAACTATATTTAGCAAATTAATGAAATGTGTCCAATGTGTTATCGATTCACTAGAAAATTTTAGTTGGAAAAATAGCAATATCGCTGATTCCAGTTGCTGTGGTATATTTTAATAACCTATTTCTATGCGTTTACTTTACTTTATAAATATAAATGCGCTGGAAAAACAAAAATTTGATTGGTATGTAAACACTGCTACCTATAGCGAAGGCTCTGGCCTCTGGCGAATTGGATATCCAAAAGAATGCAATGGGAACTATTTTGGAATTCTGTTTTCAGGACCAACAGAGTCTGGAAAACATTTCTACCAATATCTACTAAAGTTCAAATAGATTGCTCTTATGATAGGGAACCTGTTGCCAGTTACACAAGGTGTAGTTTTATGAGTCCCCTTCAACGTAACCCGGGTAGATGGATAGCCTAATCCGTTGGATTCAAGTGGTTTATAATTTAATTAATGGACTCAGCTCTGTAGGCTGGTGGTTACCACGTCTACTTAGCATTCGGGAGGTCGCGGGTTCGTTTCCCGTGGCCGTCTGCTCTAATTTAGGTTTTTAAGCGGTTTTCTTTAGTTAACCGAGTACCTTCTCTGAGGGGAACGTCGGGGCAGTACTTGTCCCCCTTTCCTGGCCTCTCTTCCATTCTCTACCACTTCTTTTTCTTACCCATCCTATAACTCCCGTTCTTGGTTGAAGATGAACGCAAGGTGCCTATAGCAGCGCGCCCCCAGTTAGGGAAATTGAAATGACCCCTGTTTTTTACTTAATTACTGGATGCTATTCGATTTCACAGGTTTTCACAATATCGTGAGCTTAACGTTCCTATGCGTTGTAGACTCCACCAAGATGATTCATAGCGTAGAAGCTATGGGAACTATTTTTTACTACAAAAAAATCAGCTGATCGGGGATCTCGAAACTGTATTCTAATCAAGAATATGTCTAAAGATGTAGACATTTATATTATAATTACGAGATAACTCAATTACTAAAACTCCTATAATATTGTTTTTTAACTAAATCCGCAAGTCCGTAACTAAGTCCGCAAGGCCGTAACTAATTCCGCAAAATGTTAAGCTATATTTAAAAAAATAGAATCGCAGATCTAAGACTTATTGCTACTCCCTGGCAATCTACAGAAAATATCAGAAGAAACAAGGAAATAACCAGTATACTCATTGACTTCTGGTAAGCAAAAGTTAAGCAAAAAGCTGTTACAAGCGCACACATAATAAAAAAGGTGCTAATTTAAGTAAAACCAATTTAAATTCGACTGCCAAATTTTTATATAGATATCAACAGATAGTTTAACAGCTACTACATATGAAACGTTTGGTGAAATTAGGGTATTCGTAAATATAAATAGTTTGCATAATTAGGTCGCGAGAACTTAGATTATATTGAAGCTGAAGAAGAGTTGAGAACCCCTCCTATAAAGAAACCAATAGCTTGGATAGAAGGTCATCGTTAAAATGCAATATTGAAAAGGGACTTAGTCAAGGTTGCCACAATCAATCTATTATTACCCAAATAACGTATATTACAAAAGTTTTAAGACAAAAATACGAGTCCATATTTACTTCAGAAAACCTATAATGAAACATTTCTATAGTCAGTATAAATGAAATTCCAGCTAGGAGCCCACTATCTTTAATTTCAAGCAATTTTTTCCTAAGGTGTGTCATAAGAGCCCGGCAAGAGATGCAAAGATTACAGTTGGATATTTTAGGGGCGTCTAATGCAAGATGGCCAGGAAATGGAAAATTTACAACTAGCAATGGTGTAATATACTATTCTAGCCATAAATATGAAGTAGCCCTTATAGTAACGAAATAAGCGAATAAATTAGTAACCAAATATAATAACTTATGAAAAAAATTACAGAAGTTGCAATTTACCAACCTTCGTTAATGTATTGAAAATGAATTTTGCTAATTTTCAGGTCCGGCATACAATTTACAAAATCTGAAAAAATTACAAGGGATAGAAATTAAAAAAAAGTTTTAAAACGGTTCACATCTGTATTATTATTGTTTACTATACGCCACGCGAAACGTTATTGCGAAGTTCTGCTGCATAGCAGATCATTAATAAATAATACGTACTATAGTTTTGAACCTCTTCAGCATCTTGAACACTTTAATATTAATTTGTAATTAGATAAAGTTGTTGAATTCGATATTATATTCACTTTTTTAAATAACCTTAGAATATGTATTGCTTATATGAGTCATTCTTATTATTACATTTATTAGCTGTTTTAAAGGAGTTCTAAGAATTCCAAGCCATTCTATTGGCGGCTCCACATATTATTGTTCATAGTTTATTTTGTTTACTTGTGAAAGTGCTTTAATAGCAAATATAAGAACTGGAGCCAAGATGCTCATATTAGGAGGAATGGGGCAGTGTGAAAAAAGGGTTAGATGTGAATATACCTTCGAGTTGTTTAGTCGATATGTATCTTTAGTTTGCTGTTAATTGTTCAATACATATCGAGCGGTATTCCGGAAAAAAATATTATGTACACTAATTCCCAAAATTGTTAGTAGTTCCTCTAATTCCATACTAATTCCCTAGTAATTCTCCTAATTCCTTACTAATTCCCCTAATTCCCTACTAATTTCCCTAATTCCCTTGTAATTTTCCTAAATCTCCACAACGATAACTAGTAACACCCTTAGTATAATACTAGTTATTTTAAAATAAGAACACCAAAGTGACAATATTAATATCTAAACTTCAATTAAATTACAAAATTATAAGTAAGATAATTAGATATTGAAAATAGCGGTCGGGATTTCGAGTTAACCAATTTCTATGTAGTCGAAGTTTCGACAATTTTATTTCGTCATCCTCAGGATTCTGAAGATAAGCAAACAACGATTGTTAAGTCTATACATACAGACTAAGTATGGGTTATTCCTAAAAACGCTAAACACCAGTCATATAATCGCTTAAATGTACAATTAGCTATCGTAGTTATAACTCGATATTTTTTGTTAATAATGTTTTGTTTGTTTATGTAGATAACCCTGCGGATGGCGAAATAGGATTGTCAAAACATTGACCAGATAGATTTCAACCAAATTTCTTCAAAATCCTAACCCCGGTTCTCAAAATAATACTTCTACGTTAAACTACATGATTCTTAGAACAAAATCTTGAAGATAATTAGAAATTGTGGAAATGTTTGCCGTAATACCCAATGAAAAATGAACATTTTATTCAGATAAAATACAGCGTGTGAGTGTATATCTACGGTTAATATTGAGGAGGTCCAACCTTTTTAATTCAAATGGCCCGATTCCAATTAGATTAGTAGGACGGTAAAATATTAAATCTTTATGTGTATTTTCAACGTCTTCCTTTCGATGCCAAATAAAAGAGTTAAGCTGGGCTTTTAAAAACTTTATCTTGTATTGCTCGTCTCCACTCTCTTAAATTATTTGCCCAATAAAAAATCTGGTGTGATACACTCACACAACTTCCTTTTACAGTGACCTTATAATTAGTGAAAAATTTCATTTTTAATTTTTAACCATTTGTCAAAAATTTTCAAAAATTACAAATTCTACAAAAACGGTACAAAATAGAGCGTTAGTTGAAGAGACAAATTTTCTGCAGAATTTTAAGGTGAATTCAAAAATGTAATAATATACCGGGTGTTTCATTTAAAATAGGAGTTAATAAAAAAAATAGAAAAAAAAACAAAAGAAACCCACTTTAGAAGTATTCAACTGGAAAATCACCTATTTCACATCAATACACATTAAAAATGTAGTAAAAATGTAAAGTTTAAAAAAAATCGTTAGAGCCGTTTTTGAAAAAATCGAAAAAAACTGAAAAATCACAAGAGTAAACTCCTACTTCCGGTTATGCGATTTTCTTCAAAAGCTTGGTGTCTCATCTACACAGTACACAAAACTTATATATGAAGTTTCAACGCCATACCTCTTTTCGTTTTTGAGATATTCTGTTCACAGACAGACAGACACACAGACAGACAGACAGACAGACACACAGACACACAGACCAATGAAAAAAAATATGTTTTTTGGGATCAGGGGACTCTAAAACGTGAAGATCTGTTGAAAACTCAATTTCGAATTTTTGGGGTGAATCCAATACTTCCTTTATAGTAGTAAAAGGAAGTAAAAATGACTGGTCGTTGAAAATTACGTAATATTTATATTCTATCTAATTTAATTTCCAGTTCTGTTTTGTCTAAGACGTCCGATCCGGACTGAAAAAAATCTTCCTAACTATGAACCGAATCGGAATCGTCGAGCCAAGGTTTGAAGTTGAGTCAGTGTCATTTGTTTTATTCCTTTTCTGTTGCTTCTTGTTGGTGATTTTCGAGGTTGAGGTCAGCTGTCTTTTCTTAGCTTTCTTATGGGATTTATCCAGAAGCGCCGATAAATCGCTTCAATCGATCGATACCAACTCTTGCGTTTGATCGATTCAAAGCCAGCAGCATAAATTATGTTTAATTATTGACGATTTATTATGAACGATGAATTTTAGATATGGTGATTTTTCGAATAAACGTTGACTAACTACTTTTTTGGAAAAATCTTCAGTCATTGTTTCAGAAGAAGTTTAAGTTGAATTGCTTTCATTAACAATTAATTCCAAAAGCATATCATCCCCATTATTTAGATTTGTTTATACTAGATCTCTGTCAATTTCGTTTTCTTCATTTTCGACTTCGTTCTCGGCCGCAGCGTCGTTCTTGCTCGTGCCTATCATGTTGTCCTTTGTAAGTCCAGAATTCTAATGAAATTTCAGGAAAGGAACATGTACGTTATGTATTTGCAATCATTGTCTTTTGCATTGATACCAAGTTGTTTCCTGTAAGCTAAAGCATTCTGAAGAGCTTTTTCGACTTCGGGCTTTATATTCAAATTAAGTATTTTTTCTTTAGTTAGTATATTTTTTTCTTTTATTTTTGAGCCTGTTGCCTTCCCTTGGAAAGGTAAACGTCTCCATAGACCGTTGGTGGTACTCGTATCATTAATTGTTTTTAATATTTAAATTTGATTCAGCAAGTTCTTTATACTAAAATTTATTGCTGTGGAATACGTGGAGGTGATTGATCTGACAGCCTTAACTAGAGATTGACGTGTTTGATGTAGTCACAGTACTGAACATATTAGGTTTTAGTTTACTGCTTGTGAGATTCAATATAAGTTTAATTAAGGCGTATCTGTTCAGCTCAATGCAAAGGTAACAATTGCTGGACCAGAGTTGTATCTTGTTTGGTAGTTTACGCTGCCTCTAATGCTGGCTTTCCATATTCTAGTAAAAATACAACATACCACATGTGATATAATCTGGTACTCAACTCTATATTGGGACCCTAAGAAGACGACTCAATATAGTGCATATGTTAAGGTAAGCCCGAGCGCCCTCACTCTGTGGAAACACGTTCAGTTATTTTCAAACTACACATTTTTTGTATACCTACCACTATTTTTCAATAAATATAGGTTTTAAATTAAATACTTCTGATTGGAAATCCGTATTCATAGCAATAATAGAAATGTAAGAAATAGTTAAGTAAAAGTTTATTTTGAGTAAAGAAATAAAATGAAAAGCCGAATACAGCAGTTGGTAGAATCGACTGTGGGCGTAATTTTTCCACCTTGGATGTTGATATCAAGTCCGGTGAGACTAGGGTGACTTGATGTTAATTTGACGCATTTCTCCTTACCAGGGGTACGGACAGATCATTGTCCCCTCTCACTCTAAAGTACTTTTGAATAGAATATATACTTTTTCTGTTTGTTCAGTTTTAGTAACAATAACTAAATTAGTAACTGCTAAATTATAGGTTATGTTTCATCGTGATTCGCGTATATTGGAGTAAGATAGGTATAAAATAACTTCATTATTAGTTAAATAAATATTATACGAATTCCGTCTAATTTATTTGTACACGCTAAGGCCCTTCACTTTTCCATCATGCAGATCCTGAAATGTAGCGCATAGCAAATAGTTTTCTTTAATATAATACGATAAAATACCTTCTAATATTTTTTTCGGAAACGTTTATAGATATATCAATTGAAAAGTAATGCCAATGTGACTATCATCAATGTACTATGCTATTGAAGAAACGAGAAAGCAA
Organism: Agriotes lineatus; assembly: GCA_940337035.1. Classification (NCBI taxonomy): domain Eukaryota; kingdom Metazoa; phylum Arthropoda; class Insecta; order Coleoptera; family Elateridae; genus Agriotes; species Agriotes lineatus. Next base: position 34,487 of record CALNHX010006835.1, read on the forward strand.
TTGTGTCCGCACTGTTAATTAACAGATACGTCAAATTGACATCCAGGCACCTTAGGTGAGACCATTGATATTTGGGCACCAAATTAACTGTGCTTTACTTACAACCACAGACCTAAGAGACAGAGTAACAAGGTCAACAAATCACCAAGATACACACCTGACACACTGGTTGCTACGAAAGCATAAAAACCGAGCTCCAACTTTTTAACTCGGAAACTAGGCCAAGTGGAGCACTGCGTCGCCAGACTCATGCGTAAAAAGCACCAGCCTTTATACCATTAGGTACAAAGAGCTTACTGATAATGCATGCATACATACATAAACTAAGTTCAATGTATACATTTCAAAATATAACAATAATAATATAGATTGAAAAGGTTACAAATAAGTTTCAAATGCCTTTTTTAAATGTAGAATTGTATTGTCAAAAAATTAGGGTCGCCCAATTAAAAAATAAAATAAAGCGTTATTTTCGGAGGCACCGGAAGTATGTTATGCGAAATCGTATAGCCCTAAAAAACAGGGTGTTTGAAAAGAGGTTAATAAACTTCAAGGGATGTTAATACTCATCAAAATCAGACAAAAGTTTCAGTAAACATATGTTCGAAATGCGTTCTAAGAGAGCTACACCCCTGAAAAGGGTAATAAGAACAAATTCTATTTAATTAGAATAAGAGGTACACGTGCTAATCACTGAACCAATTTAACATTTATTTACTCTAAGGAAAGCGTGTACTGTAGTGTATTTAAAAAGGATTTGCTGTTTGGGGAGCTTTTACATTGTCTAAACTAAGTACCTTTGCATTTTCCGTACATATACATATGTATATGTATTTATATTTTTAAAGTCCTCATCAATTTTTCCATTAAAATCCTAACATCCCAACCCTGCCAATGGCCACTATCATTCTGCTAATAAGTGCAGCGCGGCAATGACCTTAACACACGAAATATTATTCATGTTAGAAGAAAATACAATCCAACACGCTATTGACTACTGGCTTGCAAATTTACAATTTCACAAAGAACTAGAATAAAAAAATGCACGTTTTCCTTCTTTATAAAAATTGAGAAAATAAAGTAATACCCCCTCACAACCACATCCCAAAATCTCTTTAAAATACAATCGACTAGTAGAAAATCCCCAAACAGCGAATTTCACCACAATATTGAGTTTAAGATTTTTCTTATAATTCTAACGTTTTCCCCATTTTGCATCCCCCAAATCCAACTAGGCCGAAGAACTCCCACATCCCGAATATCGACCCGTAGAAAGTCTCCAAACAGCGAATTTCACACAAATATTGATTTTAAGGTTTTTCTGATAATTATATCGTTTTCCCCATTTTGCTACCCCGAAATCCACCTGGGCCGCAAAACTCCCACATCACGAATACTCTTAAAAAATGCAATCGATCAGTAGAAAGTCTCTAAACAGCAAATTTCACACAAATATTGATTTAAATGTTTTCTGATAGGTATAACATTTTCCCCATTTTGCAACCTCCAAATCCACCTAGGCCGTAAAATTCCCATATTTTGAATTCTCTTAGAAATATAATTAACTATCAGAAAATTTCCACGCAGCGATATTCACAGAAATATTTATTATAACGTTTTTCCAACCCCCAAATAACGTTTTTCCAACCCCCAAATTCAACTGGACCACAAAATTCCCACATCCCGAATTTTCTTAAGAAATACAATCGACCAGTAGAAGGTCTCCAATCAGCGAAGTTGACACAAACATTCATTTTAAGGTTTTTCTGATAATTATAACGTTTACCCCATTTTCCTACCCCCAAATCCACCTGGACCGCAAAATTCGCACATCCCGAATTCTTTAAAAAAATAAAATCGACCAGTAGAAAGTCTTCAAACAGCGCATAACAGCGAATTTCGCACAAATATTAATTTGAAAGTTTTTCTGATAATTACAACGTTTTCCCCATTTTGCAACCCCCAAATTCACCTGGGCCGCAAAATTCGCACATCCTGAATTCTATTAAAAAATAAAATCAGAATCGACCATTAGAAAGTCTTGAAACAGCACATTTCACACAAATATAAATTTTAATTGTTTTCTGATAATTATAACGTTTTCCCCATTTTGCAAACCCCAAATCCACCTGGGCAGCAAAATGCCCACATCCCGAATTTTCTTAAAAAATAAAAAGACTAGTAGAAAGTCTCCAAACAGGTCATTTCACACAAATATTAATATTAAAGTTTTTCTGATAATTATAACGGTTTTCCCCATTTTGCAACCTCAAAACCCACCTGGGTTGCAAAATTCCCACATGCCGAATTCTCTTAAAAAATGCAATTGACCAGTAGAAAGCCTTCCAACAACAAATTTCACACAAATATTAATTTTAAGGTTGTTCTGATAATTATATCGTTTTCCCCATTTTGCAATCCCCAAATTCACCTTGGCTGCAAAATTCTTAAAAACCCACAGATTCGTCCATATACTGCCGCAAACAAAATAATTTTTTTTCCACTCTTTATGCGAACATCTAATTTGCTTCAAATGCACCTCAGTTTTCTACCTTCGCAGACGCCAAAAACCAGCGAGTACGATGAGCGTTGCTTCATGCTCTTTCCAACAAGCCCCAAATCACATTTGGATCTTTCAAAAAGTATGCGATGTAACAGCACCAAACGCTTTCGTGTCCAAAAAATCGTTTTAACCCCCGCATTTTCGACCTCTCGAATCTTACATTTTTACAACCTCGCCAGAAAGTAGGCACCTGGCGAGATCTTCAAAATGACACCAAAAACATCCACCTGCAATAGGTACAACTTGCAAAAATTCGCTAAAACTGCGCATTTTCCAAGCGTCACACAAATCGCTAAAAGAGCCCCGTACTAGCGTCACATCTCCAATTCGTTAAACATTGTTGTTAAAACAATGATGATACAGTTATCTTATACGCTCATAAAATAAACGTTCTAATGCCAGAAAGGAGTGGTGACAAAATAGCAACAATTTACAATGAACTAAGTGACTTACTTAAAATACTAGAAAACAGGTTTGCCAACATAGGCAACGGATCAGTTGATAACTGCCTTAGATGTTACGGTATAGGTGAAAGAAACTATATAAGATAACGGTTGGTAGAGTTTAGTCAAATAAGAGAAACGCTGGTCAAAAACACTTAGTTCAAATTACCAGAACGTAAGCTCTATACTCGGATGTCTTCTAAGCACATATAAGAGCGAATAATTAGATATCACATATAATTTTTTCTGTCAAAACATAGCTCGGAGTTCACGTAGGGTCACACCACCAGCGCTAGTAGCTATTAAAAAGACACCATAGGGGCAAACACTAGAGTGAAAACAGTTAAAAGAGAACGCGATGAGAACAGAAGTAATAAAATAATTTAAGATAATACTAAATAACACAAATTTAAGAAAAAATAGTGATATCAATACGATGTGGGAGAAAGCTGTAATGCAAGCAGCAGATGATGAATTAAAACTAAGGCGATAAGAAAAAAAGGAACCTACCACGTCCAAAACACACCAGTTAATGGAAGAAAGACGTAGAAGTAAAAACCAATATATGGCAAAATATAGAAATATACTACATTGATTAGGAAAAAAACAAAAAAGCTAAAGGAAAATACGTGTAAAAAATACAATCACTGGAAACATATCATTATGCATCTAATGTATACAAAAACGTTAAAGAAGTAGCAGGTCTTGGTAAAAAAAACAATGAGGTTTATTCACGTAGAAAGTGCTATTATCCTAAACCCTCAACGAACAAATAAAAATGAGAAAATATGTAGAAGACCTATTTGGGGACAAAGAGTAGAGCTAAAAATGAAAGATGTTGCAATAGATGCAACTAGAATAACAAAGTAGGAGTCGAATCATGCAATTAAAAACATGAAAGATTCCTATACCCATAGTCCAATTTTCGAGGGATGTGGACATACAACTGTTTGAATGTTGATTTCTGAGGCTTTCACTGCCATTGTCATTAAATAACAAACGACTTCCGGGATTGGACCGTGTCATGATTGAGATCGAAGAACTCAACGTTTCGCCCACTTTCGTAAGGGGTTTGATTGTTATCCATAAAATGCATTACGAAATGTATTAAGAAAAACCAATTAGTTAGTGATTGTAACAATGCCGGTGTTAACAGATATAAGCATTTGAAGAAAATAATTAAGGATGCCTAAATATAAAATCAGAATGCGATTTCTAAAATGTTATATCTTTCCTCATATATGGAATGGAGGCATGGACCCTCAAGAAATGACACATAGATAAAATACGGGCTTTTAAATTATGAATCTAAAGGCGTATGTTGAAGGTATCATGAGTGGACAGGAGAATGAATGAATATTGTCTGTTTCAAATGAATAAAAAATGAGAACTGATGAACACAATAAAACGACGAAAATGCCATACTTCGGTCACGTTATGCGAGGCGAAGAGTATATTCTGGTGCAATTAATTATGCAAGGAAAAATTGCAAGAAAGAGGAATGTAGAAAAACGACTAACCTCATGGCTAAAAAACTTGCGAAAGTGGCTTTGTTGCTCCTCCGTAGAATTATCTATGGCAGCAGCATTGAAAGTCAGAACTGCTATCGTGATAGCCAATCTTCGTTAGTAGAAGAAGAGAAGGAGCAGGCTGCTGCCATAGGAAAGAATGGCTGTTTTTCTCGAAAACTGAGCGTCTCCAGCGAAGAAATTCTTGCAAAAACAGACTGTGGAAAGGTACATAAAATTTTGTGTTTTCAAAACCTTGTCAATAAAATTTGATCCAAGCAAAATCTCGACACGTGACATCGACAAAAAGCCGACAGGAAGTGACAAAGCCGAGTTCAGTAAAGACCAGTCTTCAAAAATTTTACAGGGGTTAGGTAAGAAAGTTAATACGTTTTTAAATATTAGTGGACAACCACATAGCATACCTAAGAGGAACTTCTCGTAGATGCCTAAAGTCACGCTACTTATTTTTCGGAAGTTCCGCGCAGTGATACTCGCTTTAACCGTGTGTGGTTGGTTGGCGCTAAGATGCTTTAACGTTAGCAAAGTTAAAAAACCCCGCCTTTCACTTCCCGACTTTGAAGGAACCGTTACGTGCTGGGCAGTCGGATTTTATGCCTTCTACAAAATTGAAGATGAAATTTTGTTGCTGTCACCTGTAAGTGCTGTATTTATTGGACAACAGAGGTTTTACTTCGACATTTGGAGTTTAATAGTAATTTTTATCCTTTCTTCCGCTGTTATACGTAACTATTCCTGAACCATTATGCCAAGTACTGTCGCTCTCGACAGGGGGTCCTTAAGCCCCCGACGAGTTTTGCTTGTCTATGAAAATATTATTTGTCATTAAACTCAACTATTGGCGAATACTTTAACAACGTTAGTTCCGACAGGGCTTTCCAAGCCGCCTCAAGTCTTGTTAGCTTGTGTAATACTATTTACCGTTACTCAGTAACTTTTTGTGCATTACGTTTCGTGGGTTTTTTATTTACGATTATGTGTTACCTGTGTTAAATGTTTGAATCCTTTTACGTTGTTTGTAGTTGATATTATATTGCTACTTATTATATTGTACGTATATCAACTTATGACAATATTGTTGACCATTATATATATTGCTCCACAAATGAACTGGACCACCCATAAAAATTGTATTTGTTACATTACGACATAAAAAATATATACAAAAGTTTTTGTTTTATAGTATACGCATATTAAGCACATCTAATAGCACTATCCTCAAATATCAACTGAAGAATTAACAAAATCATATTTATAAAATTAAAAAACAATAAAATTCTAACAAAACTATATTTCACAAAAATAAGAGGAAAAACAAAAAAAGGATATTAACGGTTCTTTGGGTCTCCTCGGAACGTTTAAAAATGTTTGGCAACGATTTGGAATACTTTGTATGCAATGTGATATCAACATTTGGGAAAAATTCCAAATTTTCAAATGATAATATTTTATTAATGGACATAGTTTTATTTAAACCAAATTATGAAAAGCAATGCTTTTTATAGTGACACAATCCTGAAAGGTTAGCAAAACCGCCATGACTTTCCTTCCGGAAAATATTTTTAAAAATGGAACCAATATATGCAAATGGTCCAGTTCATTTGTGGAGCAGTATATATATATTTTACGATATGTATCTTTTAGTTACTGCAAACATATCTATGACCAGGTCGTTAATTGAGTTTATTTCAGATTAGTGCGATTTTGACTATGCTTTTGTGTTTATGATTGTTCGCTTCTGGACATATTTTACTGTATTAAATACTCATTGGTGCCTTTGGTAATATTATGCCGTCTCCGCTGTAGCTAGTCGGTACTCGAATGTGCCCATGATAGTTTGGAAATCATTTAGAATATTTTGGTATCATTTGAAGTGGTAAAACTCTTGTAGGAACTTTCTGGATAGCTGCTGCACTCTAGTACTTCAACAGCTTTTTCTTCCGAATTTTCCTATTGCAAGAATCGCCGTCAATTCTTTAACAAATATACAGCCATATTGCAAAATTACAGCAGTATCCAATATAATAGCATCTCCAACTGCACATATACTTTTTGCTTCTTTGTTATGTACCCTTCTACCTCGTCATTATAATTTGACGCTCACCAAGCAAATCAGTATTTTGTTGAAAGGTTTCCATTATATTCACTTATTGGAAATTAACGTTGAAACGTTGTATTCGTCCATCTCTAATAGCAGAAGCGCGAAGGAATAGTAATTTTAGCGGGCGAAAGGTTTTAGGCGCAAGTTTTAATGATTGAGTAAAAAGGGCTTAAGTTAATTAAGCAGCCTCGGTGCGCGGATTGTAACTGTTTCATCTTAGAGGCGTCAAAGAAGCAAATAAAAGCGCAGCTCCAATGCCAATGCTCTTGTATCCGAAGATTCGTATAATCAGTTTTATTCCCCTAATATATTCGGCGAACGCCATTCATCTTAAGTAATTTGCCTCGTTTTCTTCTTCGGTTCAAGCTGTTTAGCAAATTCCACTTCGAGAAAGTACAAATCTCTACTGCATCAATCATCTGCCGGCAAGGCTCTGTGCAGACTCATCAGTATTAAAAAATTCCCATTTCACTCCCGCTTTAAAGCCAATTTACATGCTCGAACGTATTCGGGTCAGAATTAGAGATTTTTTCATTAAATCTAGTAACCGTGCCTTCACTTAAGCGCCATTAATAACTCAAACTGTGAACAAATGTAAATATAATTAACCCACATTTCTTTGGCGGGTGCTAGTCCTAGCATTTTCGTAATTCGCTGGAGATGCATCGCTACTGGAAACAAAAGGGGATTTCTATTCCGCGGCTGGGAATGGATATAACAATATAATTTACAAAAGGGAACAGAATCTCCTATTATAAAACTAACCCACGTTCCTTTGCTGTACCTTCCAAATATACAATGCATACTGTGCTCCGGGGATTTCCAGTAATCCAATTAGGATCTCCTTCACAGACTTCCTTTTTCAAAAGGGATTTGAATATTCTCCTGGAATGGATTTTTTATTGTTTGCCATGAAACTGTGATTCTCGAATATTTTGCTCGCCAAACCACTGCGAATGTACAAATTCTTTTTGGGATATGATAATGAAGCCTATATTTTATTATGGTTTCACCTTAGTAGGTAGTTAGGCCGTTCTATCTTTTGGGGGTATCTGAGGGCGTAGGGAGACGACGCTGAATTTATTTAGTTTGTAACTGCACCGTTTTAGCTTGTTAAATTATAAAAATTGGTTGTATTCGCGTTATTTGATTTGATGGATTCGGACAGCGTACAATGAATAGTTGGAATCATATATGTACAGTATTGGTTTAAACAACTAAGAATTGATTAACTATTACATAGGTGCTATGACAAAAAGCTTGACAAACAACAGTTTATAGATAACATTCAGTAAGAATATTTAATATTGGTTAGCAATCTAACACATTTGAACTAATATACTAGTAACAAACGACTTCCGCGATTGGATCGTGTCATTATTAACGTCGACGAAATCAACCTATCGGCCACCTGCGTAAGCGGCTTCATCACGAGAAAAGCAAAAGAGCACCGTAACTCAACATGTAAACCACACCAAAACTCTTGCAAGGGAAGTAATAAAAGAGCAGACTAAATCAAACGTGCAAACTACGCCAGAGGTGAAATTCTTCTAATGATGGGGAGGAGAAGGCGAGAAGTTAGAGGTAAGCGCCATCGCGGTTGAGTGACAGGGGGCGGGGCTTAGAAATTAGCATTTTCCAAATAGAAGAAAGTGGAAAGCCTTCGCCCCGATTGAAATTAATAGGGTGTTTGTATATCTCAATGGCTTCGCGAATATTTTTGCTAAAGAAGAATGGGGATTTGCAGATAATGGAAGTTTCATCAAAAAGAATCTTATGGCCGGTATCGCGTTGGTGTTCGGTGGAGTTTCGCCTATGGCGTGGTTTACATGTTGAGTTACCGTGCTCGTTTGCTATTCTTCCAAAACTGATTGGTGGATACTTTGAACATGCGTTAAATATAAGGGACTCAGAACGCCGGCAATGGCGCATACGTAGATTGAAAAACACTTAGCACACTAAAGAAAATGATTTTTGTTTTTCGTTCGTATTCGTCTTAATAGTTCCGTTTTTTAGTACCGGTACAATTTTTACTTCAAAATATTGGGTTTGAAAATTACGTGCTAAACATTTACATTTCTGAAAACCATTGAGGGACCCCGCGGTAAGTTTTGCGGATGAGCCCAAAATTGCAATTTACGCCACCGGTATTTATTCAATAATTACCTATTTGTTACTAAATATTTGTGAGGTATAGAACGGTCCTTTTATAATTATAATTATATATGTTTTAGGTCAGCTGTTTCAGATCTGATTTTACATCTCTATACTGCATTAAAATGTGGGTATAATTAAGAAGACCTACTAACTTTGTAGAAGAGGTGTAGTACTACGAAATTCAACTTCTAATCTGGGAGCACTTCTAGCTTAAAATCAAAGTGGAGCATAATATAGTGATCTGGCAAGGGATAGTAGGAAAAGCGATAAGGCAGATAAAGGAGGTCAAACAGGAGGGGAACAGTGACACTGATTTCATCTTGGGATAGGCAACGCATAAAGCAGCCATGCACAGCTTCTCGAGCGCAGCACCAGCCAGACAGAAGTAAAATTATCAGCAGCAAGTTACTTGCTCGATAACCAAAAGCAAATTCTTAGACGGTCACTAATAATAAGAAACACAACTCCGAAGAGTCAGCCTGAGTTGGTTTTCTTTCGTGGTGACTGGCTAATAGCCCATACATTTCATACCGCTCGGTATTAAAAGATTTTGAGGAAGATGCCTCTCGGGGGCGAGACGGATCTAGAGGATGAATAAAAAAGGAAACGACGGGAGCTAGATGAAAATTTCGGAAGAAGTAAAATTACAAAGCGATCGCCTACAAAACAAATTAAGAAAAAGATGGAGGCAGAAGAAACAATGATTAAAAAGTGATGATATAATGGAGGAAACAAAAGAGGTAAGAAAGGGGAACAGGGAAAATGGCTTTTTGGGAAATGATGTACAGGTAGATGCTAAGTTAAGAATTGCACAGAAAATGGGGACAAAAATATGTGTAATTGAAACTAACAGCTTTACGGATAAGATCAGTATTCTAAAGTAAATGCGGCTATTTTGACTTCATCCGCATTTGTGATTTGAATCATTAATCGGATATCACCTTGACTTAAATTAAGATTTATTTTGACTGACATAAGTTGCTGTCAGAAAATATGAACGATTTGTATCTGTAGTGATACATTTTAAATTTTCCTCCATGCAAGATAAGAAATTTGGCATTTGAAGTTACAAACTGATATGTTACTAACGAATAAGTGCTACCAATATAAATCTAGTGTTTCGCCTAGTCCCAAAACGACTGTATCAACAGTGAAATCTAATCAAATATTAAAAGAATTCTGAGCGCCCAATATAATGCTACAGTATTTAAATTAACATATACCCAAATAACACGTAATTGCAAACTACAATAATTAACACATCAAGTAGAACTCCAAGAAATCTGAAGGATCCCTGCCGAATACCTTCGCTCTTGGCACAACGACGCTTTGAGCACAACGTGCAATTACACAAATTAAAACTTACATAAGTAAATAAAAGTTGAAGAGATTTGAGGACAATTATATTCATTAATTATTCCATTCTTTGTATTATACATGGTGTCTAAATATAACGGCCATCCACTACAGGAATCTCGAAAGACAAAATTCTGTTTCATCTTGACTAAATTGTATTAAAAAATGTATCTATGCCTCCAAAGTTGGCGTTAAAGTTTAATTAAAAGTCATAATTTTTAATAGGGATCGTTTCATATCAATTTTATGAATTTTAACAATGGAGTGGGATGTGTATTAGAAAGATGGGGGTGGCTTATCAAAATACTTTTTTTCTTTGCCTTGAAACAACGCAATGCACCACGCAGTGATTGTTAAACAAGTGATTTATAACATTAAAATAGATTCGAAGTTTTAAACCGAACAGGCGGAATTTGTTAAAATAAGAGGATCCTCACTCTCAGCCAAATCACGTTAAAATGCAGAGAGGTTTAACTCACAGTGGTGATTTTCATCATAGAGTACAAACAGATGTTTCTTTTTTACTTCCTTTTACCGTAAAGGAAGTATTGGATTCACCCCAAAAATTCGAAATTGAGTTTTCAACAGATCTTCACGTTTTAGAGTCCCCTGATCCCAAAAAACATATTTTTTTTCATTGGTCTGTGTGTCTGTCTGTCTGTGTGTCTGTGTGTCTGTCTGTGAACAGAATATCTCAAAAACGAAAAGAGGTATGGCGTTGAAACTTCATATATAAGTTTTGTGTACTATGTAGATGAGACAGCAAGCTTTTTAAAAAAATCGCATAACCGGAAGTATGTGTTTACTCTTGTGATTTTTTAGTTTTTTTCGATTTTTTCAAAAACGGCTCTAACGATTTTTTTCAAACTTTACATTTTTATTACATTTTTAATGTGCATTAACGTGAGATAGGTGATTTTCCAGTTGAATACTTCTAAAGTGGGTTTCTTTTGTTTTTTTTCTATTTTTTTATTAACTCCTATTTTAAATAGAACACCCGGTATATTATTACATTTTTGAATTCTGCTTAAGATTTTAGAGAAAATTTGTCTCTTCAACTAACGCTCTATTTTGTACCGTTTTTGTAGAATTCGTAATTTTTGAAAATTTTTGACAAATGCTTAAAAATTAAAAATTAAATATTTAACTAATTATGAGATCAATGTAAAAGGAAGTTGTGTGAGTGTATCACACCAGATTTTTTCTTCCCCTTATTGTAGGCCAGTGTCCTGTTGTTAACCTCAAAGTGGTTCTCTAAGCCCTCGTAGCTCGTAAGTAGTGTAGGTGGTTAGCCTTGTCTGTCGAACGTGATGAAAAGTTCCCTTGTTAGGCAAAGTTTTTGATTGTGTAAATTGGAGGCAGTTGTGGAGCATTCTATTAGAAACTGAATTACCAAAGAATTTAATCTTTCTTGTCAAAATCTCTATGAAGCTAATTCTTCCAAAGTAACCCTAAATAAAACACTGAAACGTCGTCCATCGTTGCTGTTCAGAAGGAAGTCTGTCAGGGCTACTTCCTGGTACTACACCGATTTAACATTTAGTACTAGCAAAAAGTACGAAGTTGACATAGATGGGAAAAATATAACTTTACCGAAACAATACTAAACGATTAGGTAAAACAATTGTATTGTCTCTATACAGGATGTCTCACAATATACCAAAAACATTTCAGGAATCAATTGGCAAATATATTTAGAGTTGTAAAGTAAGTAAACATATATCCTAAATGCAACAGTTAAAGAGTTATTCTCGGTCCAGATTATTTTCAAACATGGAATACGCAGATATTGTGTATGTGTATTGTTTGTGGGATAGCAAAGTTTTAGTAGCGCAAGAAAAATACATAAAAAGGTATCTTAACAGCAGATTACCTACACGTGAAATTGTTACTAATTTGTATCGGTCAATAAAAGAAAACGGCGCATTTTAACCAAAGCATACTGCTGGCCAAGGTATTGCTCGTATACCCGTAAACAATGAAGATTCAATTCTTACTTTATTAAAAGAATATCCGACGTTAAGTGTGCCGAGAATTCTTATAAGTAGGTACTAAAATATCCAGAAATCGGGTGTATTATAAGCCATTATTTTAGTATAACCCACTGTTGTGTTCTTCATTGGGTTTGGAGAACAATAAGAAGGGAGAGTTTCTATACTTACTATTATCAAAGAGCTTAAGCTTTGGGCAACGATTCAAAACCTCGTTTAAGATTTTGTAACTCAATTCAGCAGCATGAAGATACCCTGCACTCTGCTTACTGCGGACTATGACGGCTGCCTTACGAGAGACGGAATTTTATTTTCATAATTTCCATAAATGGGTAAGCGAAAAGCTTCATTTAAATGGCGGTCTCATTATCAACAAAGATTTAGTGTGAATATGGTGGCTGGTACCATAAATGATGGTATACTTGGATTGTTTAAAATACCACAACCTTTGGTTGCTCAAAATTACGAATATTTTTAGAGAATTCGTTGCCGATATTACTGGAAGATATCTAGTTAAATATTAGATATGAAATGTGGTACGAGAACCATAAAGCACCACCTTGTATCTTTAGATTTTTTCATCAAAATACTCTATACGTACATTTTCAGAATCGTTTTCAATCTTCTTATATACACGGTGCGGGAGACCAACTGTTACTAACTTCACTCTATACACAACTTTGAATCGACCGATGATAACGCTCTTATTTTTGCTTAAATATCACTTCAAAGTGTTGTTTGCAAGCCATGGGATGCATTTCGTTCCAAGTTGAAAACAACCATTACATTGGTGGTGGAGTTTGAACATAACAGTAGTGTGACATCCTTATATTTGGCTAGAAATGTTGTGACTATCTGCATTATTCGCTAGCTGCAGTCTTAATGTGAACAAAATGTTTATGTATCGTATCATTAATCGTTATACTATTACTGGCAGCAGCACAAAATGCAAAAACGGCGGACCAAAATGAACAACAGTTCCTGGTAAATTGCTGAAAAAATCATGTGCCGAATTAAGCGAAATCCGAAAAAGCAAAGCGCAACATCGTCTTTTCGTGTAAAAAATTTTTCACCGTTCAGCAGTACGTGAACAAAGAAAACGACAGAATTTGGTGGGAGAGAAAGTCCAACGGTAATCTGGAGCAATGAGTTGCAGTTAGAAGGTAAACATTAGCTGCTGTCATGGTTTGGGTTTTCTTGACCGCTGAAGGTCGTCCTTTTTTCGTTCTCTTCTACAGGGGCGTTACGGTCAAACACACTATTTACCCCAAAAGGTCTTAAAGGAAGCATAGATACCATGGGCACATAAACAATTTGGTCCCAGGCCATGGATGTTCTAGCAGAACTCAGCGCCGTCTCACAAAGTCCTTGAAAATCGTCAATTTCTTGCTGAGAACGCTACGGGATTAATTTTGGTTGAACATTTGCCCAACAGACGCTAATCCTCTGGGTTTCTCCATCTGGAGTATTTTGTAGGCTAGGGTGTTTTCTGAAAAAGACCAAAGTTTGGTGTATGGTGTAAAGTGTGGTACTTTACTAAACGATTTTGCATGTAGAAATGTAGTACATTAACATATGAAATAGGATAAACTAATACTACCGTTATTCTAGTTCCAATATAGTCTATAAACTGTAGACAGTGGTCACATTTTTTATGGGCTCCCGCAATCAATTTTATATTTAATCGCTCTATGTCTGCGAGAATTGCGTTGAGTAATTGTGATTATGAATGAAAATGAAAATTTTCTATCTCTAATTCATGCAAACGAACAACTCCTATGAAGGCAACCGGTTCAAAAAGTAAAGTAGTGTTAATTTTGGATAATACTTCAATAGTCACCCCTCCTTAATGATGTTATTAAAGCTTTACGGCGTCTAATTATACACTGATGGACTACACCACAATAAGTGTTGGATATGTAATTATTTTACATTACGACAATTATTTGATGTTGTTTATGTCACATTTGACTGTACGAATTCTATTTTAGTTTTAAATAAATTCTCAATTAAGATGAATTCAAGTACTTTTTACGCCATTATTCATGAATCGTTAATATTTAGTTATTCAATCTTGCTAGCTTAGTAGAACATGATTACTCCTGAAACAAGTCGGTTCATGCAATATCAAGACTGTTTATTATTTATGAAATATCATTTGTTTAATGAAAACTTATGTCAAATCAAATCATGTACATGGAATATCAATTGCAAATACTTCCTGTCATTCAAGAAACTTGAAATGGTAAGTAGTCCTTTTATTAATTACCACACTTCACTCATTTACTGTTGACTTCAGTTTGTCCAAAGAACTTGATCCGCCTTTTCAGAGATCCAAATTTATACCAACTACCGAGTAACCCCAGTACAAGCTCAGGCTACTGTCAAGAACTGTAGACAGCTTCGGAAATGCTTTCTTCCAACTCTCAATCAGCATAAAATGCAGCAACATGAACCTCAGCAAAATCCTCCAGCAGTGAAGACACTATCCCGTCCAAACAACATGTTGTCAATGCAAATCATACGAACATCCAATCTCTCACAAGCCACCTCAACTAGTGCCAATCTCAAAATGTCACTCCAACAAAAGTACAGCCAAGTTCGACTCCATCAGATGAAAACCACTTCCAATTCCCAAGACTCTTATTCCAAAATCCTGCCGTGTCCTATTCCCGGTAAATACAGCTGACGCTATCCAATTCACAAGATGTAATTATTCGACAATGAACTAAGCTCAATATCCAATTCCGGAAATTATTTCAATAGCCTGTAGTATTTTAAACTGTGTTCTTCCTACCATACACGTCTTCTTCATATCTTCTTTACATTCTTCAAGTTTTAAAATATTCTTCTCACCAATTTTATTATAAGTAAACCATTTATAACACCAAAATATATCATGAAATCACATTAGTAAAAGGGTTTATTTTCAAAATTTCAGTTTTTAAACAAAATATTACGTTTTCTCTCAAAAATTGTACATAAAAATTAATATATTATATTTCTCAAATAAGTATTTGCTATTAATTATTCCACTCTATTTCAGCTAACTTTTAAATCATTTTAGAACCTTCTGTTTCTTATTTCTCATTGTTCAAATGAATTAAAATTATTCCATTATTTTACAAAATACATGTTAATAATTCTGATATCCTATTTTATTATATCCAAATTCATATTTGTAAATCTAATAATGAAATATTTTAATCAAATGTTTTAATACAATATCAAATAATTGTCTTGCATTAATAAATTAACTTGATCTTTTCATATGCAATCCATTACAATACATTATTCGTGTAAATATTGAATTACATTTAAAACTAATTAAATCGATGATTTGGTTTAATACAAATCTGAAGATTGGGCCATGAAACAAATAATGCAGATAGGAAAATAAACGGAAAAGTTAGGGGAAAATTGATTAAATAATAATTAAACTAAATGTACGAAAGCGAACGAGAGGTAAAAACTAGCAGACTGCAATAAAAAAATTGCATTTCCGTTAACGAACTTTCTAAAACTGTACTTTTAACAACCGCACATGGCGAAAATTTTAAATTTCTACTCGTTGGTATAAAGCGTGCTATTGGGCAGCTGGGAACTCCAAATAGGTACAGTAACTTTATATAAACATCGTATATAAAGCAACATTACATATAGTCGTACGTCAAGCTAGTCTTACAATAAAATTCAGGAGGCCGTGATATTTACAAAATACTCTCAAGCAAGAAATAGAGGAATTGACATTAGAAATAGGTGGCTGTCATTCGCTTGTTCAGTTTCAATGTTGTCACTTTTTCGAAGTAAAAATGTCAAACGTCGGTACAAATATTAATCATTAAGAACTACACCAATCCGTGCAGTTCCTATTCAAAAAGTGATGCTTATTGCAATTCAACTCTTCGAGTAAGTATTTGTAATCGCTGGTACAGGTACTGCTCGAATAATCTCCTTTCAGGTTTTAAAATCAAAACTATGGGTCTTATCGGCAGCAAAAAGCCAACAGCAGTTTCAGCGAAGGTTGAAATGGTCAAGAATATAATTGCCAGCGACTCCGTCGTAATATTTTCCAAAAGCTACTGTTCGTACTGTGCGCTGGCAAAAGAAGTGAGTAGATTAATTTTCGTTTAAACGTAGGAGCACTGAGAGTGGTATTTCTGGCGTTTGCAAGGTTTTCGACAGAATGGAGCAGGAATATACTGCCATCGAATTAGATCAGAGAAATGACGCGGAAGAGATTCAATCAATCCTCAACGAAATGACCGGGGTGAAAACCGTAAGTAAAGCTGTAGCTTTGGCTTCCACATAAAAACGAGGTGTTGCTGCCTGCATTGCTTGATCATGGTTTTTAGCTAAAGTTAGACGTAGGCGATCTGCTATGAGAAACGGCATCAATTCAACTAATGCGAATGCATTTATATAGTTATTTGTATCTTAGAATAAATGCTTTATCTCCTTTTGAAAGCGAATTACAAGCGATACATTAATAGGAATTATTTTAATTTTACCGCTGTTATCAGTCTTTCCAAAGATTCAGAAGAATCTTAAAGTTATGGGTTTATGCAGAGCTCAAAATTGTTTTTTTTTAAGAAAACGCTCTGTATAGAGCAAATTCGAAATGAAGCCAAATAAGCAAAACACATTTCTATAGGCACTACCATTTTCATTTTCTTGCTACTTTTGAAGTCATCTTTAGTCTGTAGCTAGTAATATATTTGATATTATTTTTTTTTTATTTTTACTTTAATATTGTAAAATAGTCAACTTCCATGTGCGTACTTCATCGGGGGGTTGATCCTGCGATTTGTAGGATCAGATCTTGCGCGGCCGTAAAGGCATATCGGCCCTTCTCTTAAATTTTAAACTTTTATAGTTGTTTTAATTTCTTTGGCTATGTTAATTGCGCCTTGACTACTTTTCTCTTATATGACCAAATACGGTCTTCTTCGCTATCTGTTCTTGAACATTTTACTCCTGTCCCTGCCAATCATTTCTGGCCAATAGTCTCAAGAGCAGTCTCTTGTTTAGTCATTCTGTCACTTATTTATCTCTTCAGATTGTATTACTTACATCTTTGGTACAACACAGCTTCTTCGTTCATTTGCGGCGATTAAAAAGTGTGTCTAATTGATTCTTTGTCTTTTATTTTCATGTTTTAGACCATACCTATGCCTTCAATTATTGTACATTATTATTTCGTATTTGTATTGATCTATAACTCCACAGCACCCATTTAAACAGTCTGACCGTTGTTCTTAATCTGTTCTATTTAATATGTGTCTTATATTCGACCTCTCATATATTATTGCGTCAGTTCTTCCTCTCCCCTTCGCTTGTTACAGCTAACAATTATTGTCGGTTCATAATTTATTTGAAATAGGCATTAAAGTACCTCGAAATCGTCATTAAAATACGAGAAATCGGCATTAAAGTAATACATTGTTTTACGACTTTTTTTAGGTGGCGAGGCAACAGATAAACGTAAACCGATGTTAATATAACCTACAAATGTTGGTTAAAATTTTATAATGTCACGATTTCTCGATTTCAAATAAAGTAAACCGCATTCGTGATAAAAAGTTAAACTTCAGTGCCTTGGTATACAAACTACTATTGTCTCTTAGGAAGGTCTTCCATAATAGTCTAAGAGCCAGCGACAAAAATAGTTACGTCATATCATTAAGAAAATATTTCATCTTATTATACTCTCTTAAAATCGCTGATAATTAATTTGGAAGTCTGCCTGGTTTTAGGTGGTGGACAGAAGTAGTATTTCTTCTGTTCCTTCGAAAAAGTATGTTTAGTTAGGTGAAACTGACTTGACAAAATGTCACGTATCTTTTTTAAATTAGGTTATAATTTTTGATCTTTGACAAACATTTTTAGCTATACGTGTATTTGTCAAATGTCAAAAATTATAGCCTAATTTTAAAAAGTGTACCTGACATTTTGTCAGGTCAGTTTCACATAACTAAATATGACCTACTGGGGATACTTTTCCCAAGGACCATAAGAAAATGAAATACCGAGAGATCGAATAAATTTGTAATAAAAGTCGCCTGTGATACGTGTTATATGTTTGACAGTTCTGAAGTTTATAGTGAGGACGTCTTTCACCAGCGCTTCTACCGACCAGGTAGCGCTACCGCGCGAACTTATCCGTCCGGTAACCGTAGATTGTCTTTCACCAAAGTCTACCTGACGAATAGTCTCGCTACCCAGGGTGTAACTTTAACCGACCAATGTGTGGGTAGGTAAGATTTACCGGCACCAGTTACTGTCAAAATGGACATTATGGAGGTCGCGCATAACCTTATTTTCGAAAGCGATGAGGAAGATGAATTTGAAAATGAAAGAATTCGTAGACCACGATTCATTCGTGATCGGTTAGAGCATTTTACGGATATGGACGACATTGATTTTGTGCGAAGATTCAGGCTATCAAAGAGAAGTTGCGTTGAATTGTTGGAGCTGATTGATCATAGGTTGGAATTTCCCAGTGATAAGTAAAGTATATCTGTATAAAATTTAATTTTCTACTTTGTATTCAAAGTAGCTTTTTCATTTAAGTTTACTTTTGTCGCAGGAACTATGCAGTTTCTCCAGTAAATCAGCTCCTTTTGTGTTTGAGATTATACGCAACTGGTTGTACACAAATCAGTGCCTCTGATTTTAGTGGAGTGAGCGAAGCAACATCGCACAGAATAATCCACAAAGTCACTGCTGCTGTGGCATCTCTTTACAGACAGTTCATTTATTTCCCACGATCACATGAAGAAGTACGCCAAGCAGAAGCTAGCTTTTACCGCATAGCCCGCTTTCCCCGAGTCATAGGTGCTATTGACTGTACCCACATAAAGATTCGCTCCCCTAGCGGTGATCATGGAGAATATTACAGAAACAGAAAAGGATACTTCTCACTGAATTGCCAGGCAATATGTAATTCCAACTTGGAGTTTATGGATGTAGTTGCTCGCTGGCCAGGCAGCAGTCATGACCAGACAATTTTTGACCAGTGCCAGCAGAGAGCAAAGTTTGAAGCGAACCAGTACAATGATGCGCTTCTGGTGGGGGATTCAGCCTATGCATGTCGACAGTATTTGATGCCTCGGCACTCTTTTAGTTTACACCCCCACATACACCTGGTTTACGATTTTTGTATTTCGCTTAAATGTGGGGGTGTAAACTAAAATAATGTTTACGGGCATCTTATTTAGTTTACACCCCCACCTACACCTGGTTTACGATTTTTGTATTTCGTTTAAATGTGGGGGTGTAAACTAAAATAAGGTTTACGGCAGATTATTTAGTTTACACCCCCACCTACACCTGGTTTACGATTTCTCTATTTTGCTTAAATGTGAGGGTGTAAACTAAAATAATGTTTACGGGCAGCTTATTTAGTTTACACCCCACTTTTTTCCATTGTTATGTATTGAAGCATTATGATTTTAATTGCGAGATTAGGTTAGGATAGGATACGATAGGATAGGTTAGGCTAGGTTAGGTTAGGTAAGGTACGTTGGCGTGTTGTGCCTGGTGTGCGCTCACGACGGTAGGTGGCACTGGTGGTGGATTGGCTGGTTACATTCTCTTTGCAAATAGCAGAAGTTTATAAACGTGAATAATTTGTTTTACTTAATTTTCAATAAAAAGTTTTGGGTGTAAACTAATTTAGTTTAACATAGACTATAATTTAGTTTACACCCCCACATACAACTGATTTCTGATTTTTATATTTAGCTTAAGTGTGGGGGTGTAAACTAAAAAAGTACCCATCGACTATAATTTAGTTTACACCCCCTAAATGTGGGGGTGTAAACTAAAAAAGTACCGATGCCTCCATTGGACCATCCTGGGACACCTGAAGAAATACTGTACAACGAATCGCAAATCAGGACTCGAAACCCAATTGAACGCATTTTTGGGATATGGAAAAGAAGGTTTCCTGTTCTGGCTTTGGGTATCAATGTACGTCTTGAGAATGCCATGCCAATCATAATTGCCACAGCCGTGCTTTTTAATATGTTGAGGAGGGCAGGTAAACCTGAACCGCCCAATGATCCAATGCTTGACCTGCCTATGCCATGGAAAGCTTTAATCGAGCGGGGCCAAATTTATAGGAATAGGAATAATAATATTAATAACCAATACGAAAGAGACCAACCTCGACAAGTTCTAATCAACGACTATTTTAGAACTTTACACCAGGTCCATGCTAATAATAACATAGCATAATGTTAGCTTGTGCTATTGTGGAACTGAAATTATTTGTGGAAAAATAAATAAACAAACTGTAAAGTCACTAGGTGGCATTTATTTTTAAATAAACTTTCATATTTTCTATATGAATCTTACTCAAAACCTAAATCCCGCTTCATCTTCAGTACCTGCAGTTGAACTAGTTCTGCTTCACTTTCTTTTTTCCTTACCTCTATTTCGAAAAGAACCTTATTTCTAGCGTTCTCCTCCTCAAGCCTTGCCTTTGTTGCCTCAACAAGCTCCAATTTGGCCGTTAGAAGCTTTAACTGGGTGTCACCTTGCACAAGACCAGGTCTCCGCCGTTTGCACTGCTTGGCCCATTCTAATTCTTCGGTAACAGTTCGCTTACGCACTGACTCAATACTTGATGGGGTTGATGGAATTGGTACTGTTTGTAATGAACTGCAAGAGACAGACTGTGGGCGTAAAGCATCAGGCTTCTTAGAA
The DNA here is from genome assembly GCA_940337035.1 of Agriotes lineatus. NCBI lineage: Eukaryota > Metazoa > Arthropoda > Insecta > Coleoptera > Elateridae > Agriotes > Agriotes lineatus. Next base: position 55,339 of record CALNHX010006835.1, read on the forward strand.
TATAGCATCCGGGGCACTATTTCCTCCCACGTTCTTTCCTTGGTTCCAAGAGTTGGCGATTGCTGTGGTACTGATGACTGCAGTGAATTTTCACACTGCGGGATAAGAAGTTCTTCAACATCCAAAATTGTGACATGCTGCAATAAAAAGTAAATATTGGTTATCTGAGGAAGCCAAACAGTTAAAAACGGAGAGAAGTTGAATACCAAAATGATAATATGCAAGTTTCGTACTCACAGTAACCAAATTGCCATCACTATCAACCGCTGCATCACCATCGTAAGAGTTCATCAGACCGACTCCAGACGGCCCCAATACCTCCAGAACGCGAAGATCCGTTTGGGAGGGATCCGCTGACGTATCTCTCTCGCCTCCACCTAATCACATCATACTATGTTATGGTATGGGATACACAACCTAACCTCAACATTTTAGCAACACCACAAAGAATGCTGGATTGTCAATACTGACCCGTCGCAAATGTTTCCTTCCTTTGATGGGCTTTGGCTTTACGGGCATTTTTTTTTAACGTATCCCATAGGTTTTTCAGATTATCCTCCGTTCTGTGACAAAACTGTGACATGGAGTTGAACTCCTCACAAAGTTGCTTCCACGCGGCAGCTTTCTCACCTCTTGTAACTGCATCACTCTTCTTATTTTCTATTACGTCTTTGAATTTTGGTAAAATTATGTCAGTGAACACTTTTACCTCTGAATTTGCAAAATTTTTTGCTCGTTTCTGTCGTTTCTTTGCTTCCATTGCGAATGCACTGACAGTTGACAGAAGGAGAAGCCCTGCAAACAAGTGACACACACCAACAAATACAAACTACCAACTGTGTGGCTCTCCGTTGCACTAATTTTGCATTGTTTTCATTGGTGAGAAACGCTGGATTTTAGCAACACTGCACGGTTACCTACCGAGAACCTTTCTACCCAACGGATAGCGTGGTGAAACGCGAGCGGTCTACCAGACAGTTAGTAAAGACCCGATAACGTACCGCCCCGGCAAGTACCGGGCCGATAGCGAATTTGTGGTGAAAGACGCCCTTAGTAGCACTATCAGTCTACGTCAAATTCGAGGATGTCAGGGTAGGTTTTGTGACAGTTTGTGTCAAAAATAAACAAAACCTAACCTGCTAACTTCGAATTGGACATACACCGACAGTGTTACCAACAATACACTTCAGTACTGCCAAATACGTTTATTTTATGTGTCATTTCTACCACTTTGCGCCCCTGCTGAAGCTTTTTCCACCACCGGAAACCAGGCAGACATCCAAATCAATTATCAGCAATGTTAAGAGAGTATAGTAACATGGGATATTTTCTTAATGAAATGACGTAACTACTTTTGTCGCTGGCTCTCCGTCTATAACTTGTTAGATACAGTATTAATAGTTCTTATTACCGTATTTCAGACTTCACCTGCCCCAATATTTTCTTTATTGGCAGATCGTCACAGTTTTCTTAAACGAAAATACGGTTGGTTTTATCTTTATTGATTTCTAAACCCCTACCTTCTGTATTGGCCTGTAAGCTTTGTAGTCCTGTATCTAGTATCCTCTTTCCACAAGTGCTAGCTGGTGGTATGCAAATATCAATAGTTAAATGTGGAATGTTGTTTACTTACAACAGACAACCCTACATATCACCTCATGGCATTGATAAGCCGCACTATCCTACAAGATCGCAAAATAACGATCAAGGGCAAAGGTAGACGCAAATACCTAACCTACCACAATTAATTGAAAAAACACAAGAATACAAAATACACCTATACCTTTTTTTTGTACACTAGCAACGCCTTTGATTCTGTAAGCTAATGAAAACTGTAGAGTTCCGAAATGCGAGACTCAACCCTTCTTAACTCTTTGCGATTATCATTGCAAAGATGAACGTAAAACAAACATCATGCAAACTCTCTAGCTAAGCGCTGGTGTTGGCTAAGGATGCATACTGTTCCCTTTATTGTAATGTGTATCAAGAATATACGACAAATCTATAATCGTTATTAAGGTATCAAAGGCATTATGAGCAAAATAAGCGCCCAAGATTGTTAGTGCACAAACTGATGGCCCTTGGACCGATGTGTACAAAATCGCGAGCGCTTAGCTTATAATGCCCATTATGTCCTCAAGGTTCTATACCCTACCAGTTTTCTTATCGAATTTACTTATCAAAGTGATTTTGAATTACATTTTGCTGGTTAGGTCACTTATATTTTTTTAAATAAAAGTTGTATCCATGGAAACAAACATTGTTTATTTTTCATAATGTTCCTAGGGACATTATACAAAATAATTTACCTGGGGCGTTATTTTGTATATAACATACCTTAAAATAGAGTAATAATTATTGTCAATTAATGTACTGGCATGACATATTTATAAAAGAAAAGTACATTACTAATGTGAGTTATGCATATAATACCGTCATTTTATGAAAAGACCCGAAAGAACTAGAATATGTACATCATGGAACGACTACAATCTGAAGGTGAAAAACTATGTTTTTATATTATATATATTGGAGAAACAATCATACTATAAAGAAAAACAACGTCAATGCTGAAGGAATATAAAATAGTTATCAAAAGTAGGGAAATTTTGGAAAGGAGTATGCGATGTGGGTGTAAGATTGGTGGTTAGTTACTTTGGCACGAACTGCCGAACTATGAGTGTCCGATCATTTTTACTGATTTTCAATTTTTGCCGGAACCGCTCAACCAATCGCAACCAATTTAAAATTATATGAAAGGTTTCACGAAACTGCGTAGCTTTTGTAAAGATAGCAACCTCTTTGGCGTCAAAGGAATGTCGGAAAAAGCAGCTTAGTGAAAGTGTTCACCAGATGCATATAAACGCACTATTCAAGAACAACATAACCTCTCAAGATGATTTCGACCAGGTTGTGTGGAATATTAATGCAAATAATTATACAGTTTTTGGGTGAGATCGATTGTATTTCTTTTTATGTTTTTTGAGTTATATTTATGACACTAGTAATGGCCGTTAAGCGGCCACGTAAGTACGAAGTACGGTAGTGTAATGTACAGAGTTGAGCTGCCAAGGTCACGAGTTCGAAACTGGCATCGAAAGTATCTTTTTTTATTATTCAAAGATTCGGATGCAAATGTCTAACCATTGTCACCTTTAAGTGTGAAATTCCACATTATAGGTGTTTTCTATACCCAGACTGACAGTGTTTTAACAGATCACGAAGAGAAAATTAATGTAGCGCGCGTCCCAAAAGGCGCATGGCAAAAACTAGTACCTTAGCAAAAACCATTGCATTCGAACACTGTGCCGAAGTATGGATAATGCGCTTGCATATTCTCATCTATATATTTAAAAAGTGAAGCGTTTTTTTTTCGACATCTATTTTGAGACTTCCACCGGGCCGATTTCGATAATTCTTTTTTTAAATGAAAGACGTTACCGTGTAGATGTGCACAAAAGTCCTAAATTGAAAATAAATGGATAATTTTAAGAGTAAAACCAACATATTGTAATTTTCAAGTGGCTGCAGCCGGCCATGCAGTAACAGTAAATCAAGTGTATTCTCGAAGTCAGCCTGCAGCGTTCTGCCGATGTTTTGCAGTGGACTACTGTAACTACTAAATGTTTATTTGAAATCAACGGTCTGCTGATTAGTGAGACAAACGTCAAAATACATGTAAAATGACAGTTAACGAAAATCTGTATTGCTCATAAGCTGTAAGGTGTTTTTCTGCTTATTATGATTATGTGGATGTGCTTATTTACACACTGGTTCATTGGTTTCCCTGTTGGTACAAGCATACGTATATTTTTTAAAACGTTTTTGACGTTATCCGACACCTGTTTTTCATACTTTTCCATCCTCACTGTTTCTTTCGTTTAAGTTGCATTCAGTCATCGCTTTTGTAATCTATTATTTCAAAATTCTATTCGGCTTTCTCCTAGCTCTTCTTTCTGATACCTTCCCCATTTTCGCTGTGCGCCTAGCATGTACGATGACATTTAATAAACCACAAAGACAAACTCCTGATAAAGTATGAATATATAATATTCATCACAACCAGTATTTAGCTATGGTCAAGTGTATGTAGCAATGTCACGTGAGAGTAGTTTTGAAAACTTAAAAATTGAAATTTTACTTGATGGATGCGTTAAACATTGTCTACAAAGGAGTTTTGTAAATTGCAAAATATTTTTCAACGGGTTAAATTAATGTTTTTTTATTTACTGTGGTTTTATCAGCTCGACGATGATATTTAAATGGCAGTTGTTCTCAAGACAAATACGTGTTATAATAGTGATTTTTAAAAATGCAGTATCCCTACAATAAGGACATATTGTCTTGAATTTACATAAGGGTTCACCTAAGAGTATATTCCAAGGCCTTTCATTCGGAGGAAAAGATCTATCAAGCAATTAACACTGTGGTGGAGGCAGATGACACAGTGCACTACCACATTGAGTTTCTCCACACTCTCTACCCTCCCGCACTTCTTCCCAATTGCCTGCCTTTGAAAGTTAGAGCACTTACACTACTGAGAAACGTGAAGACTGCAGGTGAAAGCTTCGCATCGTAACGTTACTGAGGCCAAAAATTTCATGGGTTTTGGAGAATAACCCTTATTATTTCAGTCTATTCTTTTCAATTTAAGAGACTGCAATTTCCCGTAAAAACCTGCTTTGCCATGACGATCAATAAGGTGCAGGGACAGTCGCTGAATCAGCTGGGGTCGACTTGAGGGAAGACTGTTTTTTTCTCGATCAACTTTATCTAGACTGTTTAGGGGTCAGTTCTCCAAACAACTTAGTGGTGCTCAAACCAGAAGAGAAAACCTCCAATATTGTCTACAAACAAGTGCATTTACCCTCTATTCGAAGGGATTGACTTCTACTTCACAGATCGTTACATACTAGAATCTGGGGGAAGGTAAGAAGTTTTCATTCGTCATATTAGTTCTTTTTACAAGTAGGGTCAAACCATTTTCAGGGCTTTTCGAAATTCATTCCTCCAAAGGAGCTAAATGTGACTACCTGTTTCTGTAAAGATCTACAATGAGGAAACTACTACAGGTGGGAAGCTGAAATTCGACATATTAATTCGTTTTACAAATCAGATCAAGTAAGTTTCAAGGTTTTTCAGAATTCATCTCCGAAAGGGGTTAAATAGGACAAACATGTTTTTCTAAATATCGCTCCAAGGAAACTACTACAACTACAGGAAGTTAAAATTGAGCATATTAGAACAGTTTTCAAATCGGGTTAAATCAGTTTTAGGGTTTTGGAGAATTCATTACCGAAAGGGGTTAAATGAAACAAATATCGCCACGGGAAAACTACCACAGGCAGTAAGTTGAAACTCGGCATTTTAAATCGCTTTACTAATCGGAAATAATTTTTAGTTTTCCGAAATACATCCCCTCAAACTGGTTAAGTAGACCAGAAGCGTTCTTCGAAAAATAGCCACAAAGTAATTATTACAGGCAGGAAATTGAAATTCGGCATATTAAATCGTTTTACAAATAAGGTCAAATCAATTTCAGGCTTTTCGAAATTAACTCCCGAAAGAAATGGGATAGATGTGTTTTTCTAAAGATTGCCATAATACGGTAACTGCTGCAAGTAGAAAGTTGATTTAGCACAGTAGTTTGTTTTACACATCGAGTCAAGCCAGTTCGTTTTACACATCCAGTCAAGTCAGGGTTTTTCGAAATGTTTCCTCTCACAGGGATTAAATGGGGTAAATGTGTTTTTCTAAAGATCGTCACGACTTAGATACAGGTAGGAAGTCGAAATTCGGCATATTAGTTCGTTTTACAAATCATGTAAAACCATTTTCAAGGTTTTGCAGAATGCCTCTCCTCAAAAGAGTTAAATGAGATAGATCTGTTTTTTAAAGATTACCTTAACGATTCGTTCGTTATGAAGTTGAAATTTTGCATATTAGATCGTCTTAAAAATAGACCAAATCATTTCCGGGAATTTTTGGAATTTACTCTTTGAGGGTGTTAAGGTGTAAATGATCTCTTAGCGGTTGATACTGTGTGAACAAACCTTTATTGCCGATATTCGGTTCGCGCCTATCGAAATTTGTTAGGTTGGCGATTACTTTTTTTGTGATTCTCGGATTTTGCAAACTCATGGCACTTCGGCCTTCGTCTTACTTTTACAGCGAAGCTAGCAGCTTGCACGGTTTTTCGGATTCTATAATCCGATGGGGAGTTAGTCTGCTTTTGATTCTTTGTGTGCCCCATGCCGTTTGGCGGAGTTTTGGTGTACAAGCGAATATTTGGACATTTAAGTCCGCGCCGATTGGCGGTCTTAGGGCCGGTTTCTGGAAACTAATTTATCGGGACGGTTAGTTTAACTGTTCCATAAAGCAGTAAATGGGTTTCTGAAACGTCAGTTTGACTTTAACTGTGCGTTTTTGCACATTTAAATTAACGTAGCAATGTGGTCAGTTAAATTAAGTGACAGCCCAGGTTAAAAGTGTCGAAGAGTATAAAAAACCGTGAAACTGTTGTTTTGGCGTCGTTTGGTATTGTTCCTGTTCAAATTTAATATAGATCCCAAGATTTTCATGTAACAAAATGTGCCTAGACCACCAATAATACAAATATGTAACAAAGCATATAGTCTAAGAGCTGGTGACATTTTTTGGTGATCATTTAGTTAAGGCCTATTTTTTCAGAAAATGTTGCTGGAGGCATGTATAAGTGTCATCTGTAAGGATTCTCCTATATAGCGGTATTGGAGGGAGGCAGAACACCCCCAATTTGCACTGTCAGTATATGTCAAATTCGAGGTGAACCGGTTAGGTTTTGTGTCACTTTGTGTCAAAACTGGCGGAAAACCTAACCTGCTAAACTCGAATTTGACATAGACTTACAATGCCACCAACCTATTATTCATACGTTTCAATTTCCACAGCCGCCCCTTATGGACTTTTTTAGTGTAAGTTATGTCAAATTCGAGCTTAACAGGTTAGGTTTTCCGTCAGTTTTGACACAAACTGACACAAAACCTAACCGGCTCACCTCGAATTTGACATATACTGACAGTGCAAATTGGGGGTGTTCTGCCTCCCTCCGATACCACTATCTAGGAGAATCCTTACAGATGACACTTATACATGCCTCCAGCATCATTCTCTCAAAAAATAGGCCTTAACTAAATGATCACCAAAAAATGTCACCAGCTCTCCTACTAATAGGTTAGCAGTAGCACTTGCGTTTGCGCGCCGGAGATGGAATTAACGGTTTCTTTTGCACGTGGTAGCGTGTATCGAGACATTTTGGTGTTTTTAACAAGGACTGGAAGATTTGAAGACTTTCATATAACAGAATCAGTTCTTTTGGCAGCACTTTGGTACTCGCGTGTGCTCGGAATGTTTTTTTCTGAAATTATCGTACAGCGCATGAAGCTGCTTGGCAGTTCGATGGATCATTTGATTTTGCGAATTAAATTCTCTGGCAATTTCTTGCCAAGCCAAATTCCTTCTTGCGGTGATTACCGCATCGGATTGTTTATTTTCCAATTCCAAGATCGACTTATATTTGGTGGTAACCACCTTGAAGAGGAAAAAATTTCTCCTTTCGTGAAATTCTTCCTCTCATTCGCTTGGGGTCCATAATTTAACAAAAATGATTCACCCAAAACACAAAAAGTTTGGAATTTTCTGTCAATTTTGACGGAGGCGATAGTAGCGCATCTATCGCATTTTTTGATAACTAGTAGTTCAGTGTAGAACCCCAAGTTAGTTAACGGGTATGTAAACTAATGGAGATTGTTTTCAGAAACCCGACGTAATTTTATGGATCAGTTAAATTAATGGGCTCGTTTGTTAATGGTCAGTTAAAAATTTGTTTCAGAAACCGGCCCTTAGTTGCAAAAAAGCTCCTAAAAAAATTCGTGCACATGGCCCATATTCTTGGGGCGAGTTAATTTGCAGTTTTGTCCGCTCTCGCGTGAAGCGCAACAAAATTACATCTCTCTTGCCTGAATATTAAAAGCAATATTTGAGTATAAATATAATTGTATCACATAATGACAACATTTTATAATCTTCTATGGAATTAATGAATTCGTTAAATTGCATTGGAATATATCCACACTGCTTAACACTAAAAATAGGATCAATAGATATTCCTTTGAAAAGTTTAAATGTGTTTACTGGTTTAATAGATGAGATAAGATTAATGGTACGCAATTTATTTATAACTGCTTAGATTTCGTATTAAATGGACAAGCCACAAGCCAGGCAGAAGAGTATTATTACTGTGTATAGATTAACACATAATATTGCACTACCTTTTTGCCTTCGGAAAAGAAATTGTCCTGTACGCCTATCATTTGCGATAACAATTAATAAATCACAAGAACAAACTATGGATAAAGTGAGAATATATCGTGTTTACCACAACCAGTATTTAGCCATGGTCAAGTATACGTAGCAATATCACGTGTGAGTAGTTTTATAAACTTAAAAATTTAAATTTTACCTAACGGATCCTGCCATAGGTTACAAAGAAGTTTTCTAACTTGCAAAATATTTTGCAACGGGCCCACTAGTCTTGTAATAATGTGCTGTGTTTAGTTAGCTATTACACTGGTTTGTAAAAAATAGCAAAGCCTACTTACGGACCTTGGTATTGCACTGAAGACAATTTGCGCTCATAATGGTGTAGTGCGCTAGCTACCTAACATGGCGATTCTTTATTTAATAGACTTGTCTGTCCGTCCGCCCGGGACGCTGTTTCAGCAGCCAAACCGTAAGAGATAGAGAAAAAAGTTATATGTTTGCAATGGTCATGTCAGGTCAGGAACCGAATTTCAGTCTCTAACAGTAATTATTATCGTAATTATCCTAATCCGAACTTTTTAGGTTAGATTCTAGGCAAATTTTATCAAGGCGAATGCGACTGGTAGTTTGCTACCAACAATGACGTCATATACGTACGTGTGGTGAATACGCGTTCTATTTGCAAAACGGTCTTCTTTGTTTTATTAAATGAGACATTTGTCTCACTGGACTGTTGGTCCTTTATCTAATAGACTTGTCTGTCCAGGACGCTGTTTCAGCAGCCAAACCGTAAGAGATAGAGAAAAAAGTGATTAAAGTTATATGTTTGGAATGGTCATATTAGGTCAGGAACCGAATTTCAATCACGTGATTTAAAAAAATATTATTGTTTTTATTTAATACGCGTTCTATTTGAAAAACGGTCTTTTTTGTTTTATTAAATGAGACATTTGTCTCACTGGTTGCTAGTTTAATAATAATAATAAATATACGTTACCCCCCACCCAAGAAAAGCGCCCTTCCGTGGTTTTCAAGAATACTTCAATACTTAGCATCACTCCGTTTCGCTAATACAATGAAATGCTATGAACCAGTTATTTATAAAAAAAAAAACAAAAACAAAAATTTTTTTTGCCGACGACCATAGCTCAAAAGTTGATGTTGCCTTCATTTTCGGAGGACCTATCGTATGAAAACCATCCAAAACTTCAGGAAGGTTCCTGGCGACAGGAATCGTGTACACATACGAACATACATCCCCCGCACAGCACGTTTAGGCACCCCCCAATACGGGGGCTTGATCTAGTGGACTGGGATCTTCACCAAAAGATCCGCACCGCCGAGACGAAGATTTGATATAGTGGGTTCATTAGTCGGTTGGCTCGAATTTTAGAGATATTTGACTCAGAGTGGTTTTCGATATGAGGGAATTTCAATACTTCGTACACTTCGTGTCGAAGTAATAATAATAAATGTCTTTATTTTTTAATGTACGTATAGAAAAATATATTAATGCATGTATTAATATGGGGCGGAATTCAGTAAGTTTAATGCACTGCTCTTCCACTCAACCCCACGGTTTAGTCTAAAGTAAAATAATATTTAGAAAAAGAAAAAATGTATGGCGGAGAGTCTTATCAAAGAAATTCTCAAGAAGCTAATAGACGGTGATTACTATAATATGAGTTTCTAATTGTTATCTTATCAGTATTTAATATAATTTGAGTTTTGTTTTTCTAAAAGGATGGAGAACATGGCTGATTTAAATTTTAACTTAACTGTGTGAATTTAGTCGATATACCGTTAATATAGGAAAGTAGAACATATGAGAAGGATATCTTAAACATGCTTGTGCGATGCGGGGGGAGTGAGATTAATCCTTTGAATATTAAATTGAGGTGATGCACATCGGTTCTAAATTTTTTGATATAAATATGGACATTTTTGCGTTAGTAAGTTATAGAACATAGTAACTGCATGCAGGTATCGTCTGTTCGACATGTTAAGCCATTTTGCAGCTTCCAATTTATTCGAAATTTTATGTGTTGTTCGTGGAACACCATATATCAAACTCAGACACGAATTTTGTATATGTTGTATTCGTCTAACATCATTACTGTCAATACAGGGTCCGTATAATATGTCACAGTAATTAAAGTGTGATAAGACTAGTGTTTCGTTAAGCATTTTCTTAGTTTGCATGTTTAAAACTTCACGATTTTGATATATACCTCTTAGATTGAAGAAGGCCCTCTTAATGCAGTTGCTTACATGTGACCTAAATCTTAAATTATATTCCATTTTAACTCCTAAATTTTTAACTTCTTTTTCAAGCTCAATCTTTACACCATCTATTTCTAAATGAACTTGATTATAGACAAAGTCGTAATGGTATGTGTTGCAAAGTACTATTGCTTTGGTTTTCTTAGGATTTAACTTTAAATGTGTAACCTTGATATATTTATAAGAGCTTGTAAATCATGATTTAGTTTTTACAGGCTTGTGCAGTTTCAGACGGTGAAAAGGAGAGATATATTTGAGTATCGTCTGCATAGAAATAAGAGGTACTATAACTTAATTCTGAGTAGAAACATGATGTATAAATTGCAAAAAGTGTCAGACTGAGAATGGATCCTTGAGGTACTCCTGTATCTATTGGCAAGTAATTGTATTTCTGATTTTGACAGACAACTGCTTGCTTTCTGCCTGTTAAATAATTTTTGAAAATGTCAACGATTTATCCGTTAAATTACAATAGTGTAACTGTGATAGTAATATTTTATGTTCAACGGTACCGGCCTTCGAAAAAATAAGAATTCTTGCGAATTTCTGAACTAAACCATCGTCCGTTATTTTTAACAAAGCACTCGTACAGCTGTATCCAGCTCGAAAACCTGACTGCATATCTGGTAACAAATTGTTGTTATTCATAAAAGTCTTTAATTGTGTATCAATTATTATTTCTAGTACTTTCGACAAAGTTGGAAGTATTGAAATTGGCCTGAGATCTTTGAATTCTTTGGGATTTGAAATTTTATTTAAAGGTATAATATGAGCGATTTTCCAGCTGTTTGGATATTCACATTTTTCTATACAAAAGTTAACGATATGGGCGATAAAATGTGAAAGAAATTGTATACAGAGCTTAAGCATGTACAATAGCCCAGACATATTAGGGTTTGACCTTGAAAAAAATAATGTAAATCTGAAAATTGGTAGAAATATTCTATTTAGTGTACCGAACAACATACCAAAAGTCCTAAGCGGTCCTATGACGGCTTCATGATGAAAAAAGGCATAGGCGGGTATTTCGGGTTTATACAGTATATTATTATACATATCGTGTTTTGCCATCAATATATAACTTAATAGGTATATATATGTCATTATTCATGTATTTTATATCATACATGTATACAATAATAATAATAACTAGCAACCAGTGAGACAAATGTCTCATTTAATAAAACAAAAAAGACCGTTTTTCAAATAGACCGCGTTTTCGAGAAATCACGTGATTTCTCGAAAACCGAAATTGTCACGTGATTGAAATTCTGTTTCTGACCTGACATGACCATTCCAAACATATAACTTTCATAACTTTTTTCTCTATCTCTTACGGTTTGGATGCTGAAACAGCGTCCCGGACACACAAAACAGCGTCCCAGACAAGCCTATTATATATATGGATCTTTGTTCCACCAAAAGCTTATTTAGTGTTTGGAAAAAGGTCAAAAAAGGTAAAAGCAAAATTTAAAAAAATGTTACATACAATATAGTCCAGTAAAGTTAAACATGAAAAGGGGGTCGTGCTTGCAAAAGGTCCGGTCGTTCTGAATTTTTTATATGTTGTTAGGACCTAAACCAATATTGAAAAACCAGATTTGCAATTTCCAAAGTGCTGTGCGAGCGGCGGTGTACCCAAAAAACCATGAAATTTTCGGACTTTTTTCAGTTTTTGCTCAATATCTCAGTGAAGAAAAGGTCTGACCGGTATAGTCACTCTACATGCTTTTAAAGTATACTAAATTTGCTACAATTTGAGATCAGGGCGAGCTCTATGCAGCCATTTTTTCCCAAGATACAGTTCTTCGAAAATAGGAAATTTTTTCCAAAAAGTGATTTTTTTTCGAAATGGTCACGTCAAATATGTAGAATGAAGTTATAGTAAATTTAATTAGCTTTTATTTGAGACCAGACTGGTACCTGTACGCCCAGCGGTTCTCTCAAAAAACGGCAGATAACCAGAAACAGTCATAAGTGGTCTCAAAAACTGTGGCTGCAGAACAGGGCCAAACTGTGACGCTGGTATGTGCTATGCGTGCAATGGGGCACTACATACCTCCTTTCTTTGTTTTCGCGCGAAAGAGATTCAATCGTATTCTCATAAAAGGTGGTCCCGTTGGATGCGAAATGGCCATCACCGACAAGGGTTATATGAATACTCCAACATTCATTGATTGGCTGAAACATTTTAAAAAGTACACCAACCCAACCGAAGACAACCCGATCTTACTGACTCTCGACAATCATATTTCGCATACGAGTCTTGAGGCTATTACCTACGCAAAATCGCACCATATTCATTTGCTCACCCTACCTCCCCATAGAAGTCATAAAACTCAGCCACTGGACAGGGTTTTTTTCAAACCATTCAAGGCTTATTACGACGCCGCGCTGGACTCCTGGAACTATTCCCAATCCAGGTCAAACATTCAGCATTTTTTATGTTGCTGAGGCTGCAAAAATTGCCTTTGAAAAGGCGGCTACAGTCGAAAACTGCCACTAAAGGCTTCAAAGTTAATGGGATTTACCCATTTGACCGACACGTGTTCAGTGATGCTGATTTTCTACCCTCTGAGGTGACTGACCAAGACCTCCTTCAAGAGGAAGATGAGGAAGAAATAGACCAAAATGGCAGGTTAGTCCAATTTGATGAAACAGTGAATGACCGTAATGAGACAAACCCCGAAAACATTTCCAGACCTATCTCAAACTCTGCTAATATTATCATGAATAACCAATCTCCTGCTTCCTGCTCCAGTTCTGCTGTTCAACCTTCAACTTCGACCTTAACTCCAGCCTGCTCCAGTTACGCAGCTCAACCCTCGACTTCGACCTCAACCCCACCCAGGGAAAACCATCCGTCCATCCATCTGACTACAGTGACAACGCCAGCAGATATCATCCCTCTTCCAAAGAATACAATTAGTAGGAAACGTTCAGGAAAAGGTTTGAAGTCAGTGTTGCTCACCTCCACACCTCACAAAAAATTGAGAAAAGAAGAAGTAGCTGAAAAAAAAAGAAGCTGAAAAGGAAAAACGTTTGCACGAACGATTGAAAAGGAGAATCTTATTCCACACTAAGACCAGGCCAGCTACAAAGAAAGGAAATAACAAGCCAGCGCCTGTTCCTTCCAGATCTTCTGAGTCGGATGAAGAAATGTCAGTCCATAACAGCAGCTCCGACATTGATGGATTGTTTTCTGATGAGGAAAATGATACAATTTCTGATGAAGACGAGGTTTCACTTGCAATTGAGTCGAATGATTTCGCAATTGTTAAGGTTCATGGTAAAACAAAAGATGCTTTCAGGCTATACGTCGTCAAAATTATTTTTGTTCAAAAAGACGGGTATAATGGGGTGTTTTTTAAAAGAGTTCACCCAACGAACAAGTTTTCAGAAACCCCTGAAGAAGCGTTCATCGATAAAAAATATGTGGTTCTGAAGTTATCAAAACCAATTGAGGGCAATACTGCGCGATTTCAAGGTATGATCAGCTTCCAAAATGATTTGTCTAATTATAGTCTCTATTGAAGTTAAGTAATTTTTATATTGCTGACGCCTTTTCATATGTTTTTTGCGTTCCTTTCCTTTCATTTAAGTAAGTTTAAGTAATATTTTTCTTATGAATTTTACCTACTTTAGATAAATTATTTCGTTGTGATTTAACTATTATGCGTACATTTCTTCATATTTTTGTCAAAGCCAGCATTAAATAAAGAAGCATCTTAATTTTTTCCTGGTGTGTTTTTCTTTAAAATATTCTAGTTTTCCATAATTGGGGCAAATCCCCGCACTGCAGGTCTTTGCCCCATTGCTTGGGGCATACCCCCGGAAAAAATTGTTTGGGTAAAATTCAAATTTCTTTACGTCTATTGATTAGAAACGGCAGGTGAAGTGCGGAAGTTATGCAACAGATCCCTGACTAACGTTTAGTATAAAAACGGATCAAAATTACTTTAATTAGCTTCAGGGGAAGGACAAAACTGAAAAGTACAGGTTTTTGCCCCCACCTACCCTAATTCCCGATAGGTATATTATCTCTTTATTTTTTCATCAAACAACTTTTTAACAATAACAAAAATAAATAAATTGTAACTGTTTGATAAATAAAACCATAAAAAGACGTGAGAACAGTTTATTTGCATTTCCCCCCAAAACCTACTTATGACTGTTTTTGGTTATCTGCCCTTTTTGAGAGAACCGCTGGGCCTACAGGTACCAGTCTGGTCTCAAATGAAAGATAATTAAATTTACTATAACTTCATTTCATATATTTGACGTGGGATGCGTATTTTAGAAAATATTTTACAAACTAGGTGACCATTTAAAAAAAAATTCACTTTTTGGAAAAAATTTCCTATTTTCGAAGAACTGTATCTTGGGAACCAATGGCTGTATAGAAGTCGCCCTGGTCTCCAATTGTAGAAAATTTAGTCTACTTTAAAAGTATGTAGAATGACTATACCGGTCAGACCCTTCCTTCACTGAGATATTGAGCAAAAACTGAAAACATTCCGAAAATTTCATGGTTTTTTGGGTACACCGCCGCTCGCACAGCACTTTGGAAATTGCAAATCTGGTATTTTAATATTGGTTTAGGTCCTAACAACATATAAAAAATTCAGAACGACCGGACCTTTTGCAAGCACGGATGCACATCTTGACTGGACTAATATATTTTTATTTTAGAATAAAACTCAAAAGCTTAGTGTCGACAAAATGAGTAGAACCGGAACCTAGAACAAATTAAATCTTGTTTTCCTTTCTTTCGTTTTAAGTATAATATGGTTGCTTACTTATATTTCGTCTTGATCATCGTCGACTTCAACTTCATTTACTGGAGTATCGCAACTGCAGCTTCGACCCCTGCAATTTATGCACATTATTGAGCAAGCAAGGCCTGCAGTTCTACAGGAACACCGAGCCCCGCATTCAGAATTACACCCACAGGATACCATCTGCAACAGTTCATTTTTTCTTGATAGCTTCATGTCGGAGAACTGCAACCGAGGACTGCCTTCATCGCATGGTTGCCTAACTCCATTGCATTATGACAATTAATAGTTTGATCTCCAACAAACCCAGATGATAAAGACCGTAAGGAACTACATTCCTGCCTAGGAGAGCGGGTCGACAGCCAATTTATAAAAAGGTTCAAATATTTTGCATCCACTGATCTTCTTGAATCTCTAAGTTCAACGTGTTGTTTTGTTGAAGTTCTAGTAATACCAGTCAGTTCAACGGAACTACAAATTTTAAGACATCCACGAAAAGAGAGCACGAAATATGCTAGCTGACTATCAGATATACCACGGCCATGAGTGAGACCTCCCTGAACTTTTCAAAGGCGCATCAAAGACTGTTCGATCGCCATATCTGTTGAAAGTTTAGGTGCAGACAATGACACATCTGAATCATAAAGCTGATTTTGTTTATAATCTTTTAAATAAATATTTGCCTACCACCACATACTTTCCTTCACTAAGTAGTTTATTACAGTAAAAACAAACGTTTTCCATTATTATCACCAATTTATATCAATAACATCACAAAAAACCGCGCGCATATAAGTTACACAGTAATGCAAGTGCAGTCTGCTGTAGACACGCACTGATTTATAGTTTAGCCACGTTGTTACGCCCTTCGGTCATTCTGCGGTAAGCAGAATTTGTCAAAGAACATAATATATTTCAATTAAAAAAATATGAACTCAGTTGGTAATTACCATTACATCCATAGAGGTCAATGGCAAATTATATGCGTCATTATTAAGGAAAAAACTTTTTTTAATTTTCTTTTGTCAAAAATTACATGAAGCCGGCATATTTCGCTTTAGGACTTTTGGTATGTTGTTCAGCACACCAATATAAAATATTCTTAGCGATTTTTAGATTAACATTATTTATTTCTATGTTTTGGTAAAATGTAATCTAATATGTCTGGGCTAATAATAACGTTAAGGGTTAATTTCCCATTAATTGTGAAGAATAATAATTGATGATTTGGTACGTAGTAGCAATATATTATTTTCTAAGATCAAATTTGACTATAAGTCACAACTATTATTCAAATATAAAATTCAAGATTGTTTGATTCTATTTAACGTGGTATATTACTACGAAGCCAGTAAAACCAGTGAAAGTGAGTATTGTGGTATGCTGTTGCACTATCTATCCACATAATAGAGGTCTCAGAGAGCTACAACCAGCTTTGATTTGGTCGGGAACAACCCAAGGAGGTGTTTGCTGACTAGAATTTATCCAGTTAGGAGCTGAGATAACACATTCAGATACAAGATAGACAATCAGAAGGTTAGTGCCCATTTTTTATGAAATATTAAGAAGTTAGATAGCAAGTTTGGTGCGGTAAATCATTATTCATTGTAATTTTATTTATAAATTAATTTAGAAGAATACATTTTCTAAATTTAATAGTGATTCGACTACTCCACGTTTTTCGACCATTATAATTTGAAATTTATATTTTTGGATTAGGTTATTTCTTAGAATCTTCATTTATATCAAGTTTGGATATTTAACATTTGATTAAACTATTTTTGACAATATCTATTTATTTTGTAATGTCAGATCAAACTTCGATGTGCTACTAACAAAGTGAAAGTATGAATTTAATTTTGTGAAGTACTTACCTGAAACTTGTATTTGATTCACAAAGTCAAATAATAATTATATTTTAAAAGAAATTCAGTCTTTAACTACAAGGGAAAATTTACTCATTCAGCTGGAAGTCAGGAATCTCATTGCCTGTAAACTGACTAGTGGAGATTTTAAAAAACTATAATCACATGACATAATGCTAAATGTCAAATTAATTTATGAGATACGTCAAATCCTATTTATTGTATTAAGAAGTAAGGTAAGTACATAAGTGAGCTATACCTGATAGTGCTTCTGCTTTATAGTTAATAAAAGGGTATATTTAATATGATATTAATTGTAATAACACCGCGAGAAGAAGTTATATTACAATTTTGGCTCGCAAAGTGGAGCTAGATATATACCAAGGCTAGTGTTATATTACAAATTTGGCCCGACAACGTGGAGCTCGAAAAGTATAATGATATATATGAATTTAAGATCAGGTTTTAGAAAGCCAACAAGAAAACTTAATAAAATAGAAGTAATTCGATTAGAACAAGGAGATAGTATAGTAAACACAGAAGGACGTCAAATACAAGAGGCTGGCACATCAGTTAGTAAGTCCAATGACAATAATATGATGCGATTGATGCAAGAAATTTTAAAAAGTAATCAGGAAATGAAATCCAGTAATCAAGAAATGTTAAATAAGGTATATGTAGTAGAAACCACAATAGCTACTAGTAATCAGGAAATGAAAGAGACAATGATTAGTAATAACCAGGAAATTTTACATAGGTTGAATGTATGTATTTCTAAAATGTCCACAAAAGTGGACACAGTTGATGGAATCCCGGAAAAAGTTCCGCCGGAAAAAGTTCCACCGGAAAATGTTCCGCCGGAAAAAGTGCCGTCGGGAAATAAATCCGCAGGAAAAAGTTTCGCAGGAAAAAGTTACGCGTGAACACCCACGGCTGTGGAAAAGTTAAATAAGAAATAATAGCATAATGTCGATTTCATACATAATGTTTTATTCATAAAAAAGGCAACTTACACTACAGATTATACCATGAGATAAAAAAAAATGATAAAAGGTTAGGATTTTTTTGTTGTTTGACACAGACTGACGTAAAACTTAACCTGCAATATAATCCCAGTTACAAAAAGTGGTAAAGATTCGGTGCAGGGTCCGGTCTAGTGCGCATGCGCAAAAATAACAGTGAACATACAAATGTAACGTTGAACAAACTCTCTCGTATTTTTTCTCTAAAAAAAATTATCAAGACCTAACAACTAACATAAACCATTAACCTGGACCACCGCCGAGAGCGCAACGCATTGCGTTGAACAAACTCTCTATCGTATTTTTTCTCTAAAAAACATGATCAAGACCTAACAACTAACATAAACCATTAACCTGGACCACCGCCGAGAGCGCAACGCATTGCGTTGAGCAAACTCTCTCTCGTCTTTTTTCTCAAAAAATTTACCAGGACGTAACAACTAACATAAACCATTAACCTGGACCACCGCCGAGAGCGTAACGCATTGCGTTGAACGAACTCTCTCTCGTATTTTTTCTCTAAAAAAAATTATCAAGACCTAACAACTAACATAAACCATTAACCTGGACCACCGCCGAGAGCGCAACGCATTGCGTTGAACAAACTCTCTCTCGTATTTTTTCTCTAAAAAAATTATCAAGACCTAACAACTAACATAAACCATTAACCTGGACCACCGCCGAGAGCGCAACGCATTGCGTTGAACAAACTCTCTCTCGTATTTTTTCTCTAAAAAAAATTATCAAGACCTAACAACTAACATAAACCATTAACCTGGACCACCGCCGAGAGCGCAACGCATTGCGTTGAACAAACTCTCTCTCGTATTTTTTCTCTAAAAAAAATTATCAAGACCTAACAACTAACATAAACCATTAACCTGGACCACCGCCGAGAGCGCAACGCATTGCGTTGAACAAACTCTCTCTCTTATTTTTTCTCTAAAAAAATTATCAAGACCTAACAACTAACATAAACCATTAACCTGGACCACCGCCGAGAGCGCAACGCATTGCGTTGAACAAACTCTCTCTCGTATTTTTTCTCTAAAAAAAATTATCAAGACCTAACAACTAACATAAACCATTAACCTGGACCACCGCCGAGAGCGCAACGCATTGCTTTAAACATTGATAGCGGCAAACACCAAAGTATCGCTTTCCTGCGGAACTTTTTCTTGCCGAACTTTTTCCTGCGGATTTATTTCCCCACGGTACTTTTTCCGGCGGAACATTTTCCGCGGAACTTTTTCCTGCGGACCTTTTTCCGGCATCGCAGTTGATGACAGCTTGGGGGTGTTTATGTGTCAAAAGGAAAATATTGTGGCGGAAGTACAGGAGCATTTGGAAGTTTAGATGAGTGAGGTAGTAGAGCCTGTTGACAATGACATGGAAGTAAATGTTTCAGAGGTAGGAAAAAATAAGAGGGAATGGTTACATTTTGAAGGTAAATTTGACAAATGTCAAAGTGACGTCAGTAGTCAGACGAGTACATTAAATGCTAAAGTAAAGAATAGCCGGGGTTGGTGGCTCAGTGGTAAGCATCCTGGCTACTGATCGTAAGGTCGCGAGTTCGATTCCCGGTCCCGGTGAAGTTTTCAAAAATAAAAAAATGCAGATGAAAGCCTCTACAGAGTGCCATCATTCGGAAGTGATGTAAAGCCGTGGGTTCCATGTTACTACGATGTGTAGCATGTAAAAGATCCCTTGCTAGGGTTGGAACTCCTTAGTCTCGGCAAAATTCTAAGTAGGACTTTGACCATATGACCATAGCAGTCGGTGTCTAAGGTACCTGGTACTCTGCATGCCTAGACCTTGTCTATTAACAAACAAAACAAACAAAACAACAAAGTAAAGAATGTAAGTGAGGATTGGGGGAATAGAACGAATGATAGCAAGGTTTAGTTTTACTGGGAGAATTATTGTGCAGGCAAACTGTGATAAAGCAAATAATTCTACTCGAAAATATATTCTCAGCGGTACTAGTTTAGTAGATTTCTTGATGAGTGATATTCTTGAAAAGTAGAATTGTACAGAAACTGAGGTTGTTTCGTATTTGCGAGGTGTGCACCAATGTGGCAAGAGCCGAAGGGTGTATTTTTATGTGTGGGATTGCTGGGTGTGTGTTGATGGCACGTAAGTGGTTTGGCCTATTCTAGAAGCAAGTAAGTTTTTTAAAACCGATACGTTAAAGGAACCAGAGTTGGTACTTAGGATAACTGGTTCAATAAGAGAAGATGAGGAAGCTAAATTGTGTAACCGTTTAAAAGGTATTCACAATAAGCGAGTCAAACTAAGAGACTAAAGTCGTCAGATAACCACCTATATTTTGAGTAGATTATATTCGGCCATTATGATGAAATGCAACTTCGGGGTTTATTAATTATGGGTTCTTTTGGAATAATTTGGTTAGTTAATTGGGGTTTTTAACATGTAGTTACTCGTGATAAAATGCACTTAATTATGTTAATGTATTTCTGTTGTTGTTATACAAATAGTTCATTGTAGGGTACTATCGTAGTTTCTTTCCACGGGTACTTTGTAATTTTTTTATAGATACTTATCCTCATACAGTTTTTTCATGTCACTAGTTTTTCGGTAAATCAAAGCGATTTTCCTCGGCTTTGCGAGTGTCCACGTTGACGTAAACCCGTATTACAGCATGGAATAGTAGAATTAACCAATCGAAGCTTAATTGAGTAGATGTTGGAGGTTCTGAATGTATTTTACAGAATGTGATTGACGAATGTACATATTAAGAAGAATGCACTGTATCCGATGTGGTGCAGTATTTGATAGCCTTGTGTTTAGAATAACGGAAGATCTATTGATTGATTAGTATCCAATGTGGTGCTGATTACTAAGTACTAATTGTGTCTTATGCGATACAGTATTGTTAGACTTTTGGTTTCATATAGCGGTAATTATATACTGATTATTAAAAAGAAATACTACCAATAAACTTAAAACAACGTATTGACGTAAATGAGATTATAATATCTCATATTAATTTAAATAATGAAGTAGCTGAAAAGAAATTATGTCATCGTATGATTTTAATAATAATATAACTAACGAGTAACTTAGTTACAAATATTAATTTTAGATTTTACTTTTTGTAAAATGGGTTAATGTTGAATGTAAATATATTAAAAAGACATCTAACAATTTTTCCATAAAAGCTCGTTGGAGATCTTTTAAATGAAAAAATTGGGGGGAATAAACTGTAATGCAGCATACCGTATGAATGATACATTTAATTTAAATAATATCCAGATATCCAATGTATATCATGTAACGTAACAGTTGTATCTTTTAACTGGTGGTGTTGTAAAGGGCACCCATCGGGTTGTTTATATCAAGTAGTAAAAAATAACTTGAATTGATAATCTACGATAAATAGTCAAGTTAAGGGTTAAATTCCCATTAATTGTGAAGAATAATAATTGATGATTTGATACGCAGTAGCAATATAGTATTTGACTATAAGTCACAAATATTATTCAAATATAAAATTCAATATTGTTTGATTCCACTCAACATGGTATATTACTACGAAGCCAGTACAACCAGTGAAAGTGAGGATTGTGGTATGCTGTTGCACTGTCTATCCACATAATAGAGGTTCCAAAGAGCTACAACGAGCTTTGATTTAGTCGGGAACAACCCAAGGAGGTGTGTGCTGACTAGAATTTATCCAGTTAGGAGCTGGGATAACACATTCAGGTACAAGATAGACAATCAAAAGGTCAGTGCCCATTTATTATGAAATGTTAAGAAGTTATATAGCAAGTTTGGTGCGGAAAATTATTATTAATTGCAATTATATTTAGAGATTAATTTAGAAGAATAAATTTTCTAAATTTAATAGTGATTCGAGTACTCTACGTTTTTCGACCATTATAATTTGAAATTTACATTTTTGGATTAGGTTATTTCTTAAAATCTTCATTTAAATCAAGTTTAGATATTTAACATTTGATTAAACTATTTTTGACAATATATATTTATTTCTGCATGTCAGATCAAACTTCGATGTGCTACTAAGAAACTGAAAATATGAATTTAATTTTGTGAAGTACCTGAACGTGTGTTTGATTCACAAAGTCAAATAATTATTATATTTTAAAAGTCATTCAGTCTTTAACTACAAGAGAAAGTTGGTAGTTGAAAATTTACCCATTCAGCTGGGAGTCAAGAATCCCATTGCTTGTAAACTGACTAGTCGAGGTTTTAAAAAACTATAATCACTTGACATAATTCTAAATGTCAAATTTATTTATAAGATACGTCAAATCCTATTGATTGTATTAAGAAGTAAGGCAAGTTTATAAGTGAGCTATACCTGATGGTGCTTCTTTTTACTTCCCTCGTCTGAAAGACGAAGGAAGTATTGTAATCACTAAAAAATCATTTTCCGAGATTTATTCAGATCTTCACGTTTCAGAGTGCCTAGATGATGAAAAGCAGGTTTTCTCAATTCCGACTGTCTGTCTGTCTGTCTGTTGGTAGTATAGCTCAAAAACTATTTGCCGGAGGAAGTCGCTACTTTGCATACATATTATATATCTACCTCGCATGAAAGAGGTACAATTTCATATAAATATATACAGGGTGAGCAGCTTAAAAATATATAATTTTGTTTATTTTTGGCTTAATTTGAAAATAAAATGAGGTAATAATTTTTACATAGGTCAGGCTTTACATTTGGAGAAAATAAGACTCAACCGATACAGCATAATGTCACAAAAGGGTAAAAATGTTTCACCCACAACAGTTCCATTCAAGATAGCCGCGCGCTGGATTTATCTTGAAGAGACGCGGTAGCGCAGTTGGAATTTCCTTGTAGTTATATTCGCTGCGGAAATGCGGCGAGTTGTGAAACCCCAGCGGGATACATTTTTTTATTTGAAAATGTATTTATTTTTCATTCAACTTAGTAATAGATACCAGTAATAATTTGTACATAATTCAGGCTTTATTCTTACCAAAAATGGGTGTTATATTACAACTGACCAAACCGAGAAACTTTGCCCTGTGTTCTAGAGATCATTCTGAACTAAAAGTACAGATACCCCATAGGTTAATTCGTCTCCAGTTCAAGATTTAGACAAAACAGTTTTAAAAAAATCTGCAAAGAGCTTTACTTAGATCTTTCCGCACAAATGGAAATTTTGAAACTTCAAAGTGTAAATATTAAAGGAAAAACAGAGATAAATTTTTTAGTGTGGACACTCATATATATGTTGCGTCCAAAATATGCCTATTTTTTTCGAAAGTGAAAACCTGAGCTATGTGCAAAATATTACCTTTATATAACTAATAGTTCTCGAGTGAAAGCAAAACTGGACCGAATTTTATTTTTAAGGTACTTACTCTGTATATATTTGACCAAAAGTGTATTCGGTTTCATGCCACGTAGACATCTAATGCGCATGCAAAATATCATCTTTCTCCAACAAATAGATTTTCAGCTAGACCTAAAGAAAGAACAAACAGATAGACAGACGAACAGACGCACAGACAGACAGACGAAATGAAAAAAATAGGTTTTGTATCATCTTCGCCTCCTGAAACGTGAAAAACGGAAAAAATCTCAGAAAGTGATTTTTTTATGATTACAATACTTCCTTCATCTTAGGCGAGGAAAGTAACAAAGCCTTCTGTTTACTGCGAATGTATATTGCTAAAGAATCACTAATAGTCGACCAAACCAATCGTGACTGTTAAAGCTGGCGTTGGAAACAAAGACTAACCCACAATTGTTCCTCTCTTCCTATTGCACTGCGTTGTGCTGCTACCTACAAATCTGTGGTAAACTACCATTTTATCAAGATGAACATTTTCTACCACAAATGTGCCCTGGTCATTTCAGTAGTAAGTGTCCCTAGATAAAGATGCTCGTCCAAGTACTTCTTTCGCTGTCGCTCCAGCACACAAATCCTGTCTTGCACGTGGTACATGCATTTTATTTTATTTCAGTCCTTACAGTGGACAATATTCAAGTATTCACTATTTTGGCTATATACTACTGCATCGTCGCTGTGCCAGCGCTGTGAATTTTTGGTGTGCATTATGGTATTGTGTGTAGCATCTTACTTTTTTCCAAACATTTCAATTACTGAATTGTTGTAATAATCATTAGTTAACTTAAGCAACTTGGTAATAATAGCTATATAAAATAGGAATCCATGCATATAAAAAACATTAGGTTTGAACTTTTAGAGTTTGTAAAAGTACCTTTCGATGCTACCAGTTATTTATGTATCAAGGGCGTAAGACGGCGTTTTTTCCCGCCGGCGCCGCGTAAAAATTAGAACCCAAGGCGTAATTGCTGGCTCTAACACAACATGTGCCATAAACGCTAGTTATGCACGAGGTGCATACAACGTTTATGTAAAGTCCGGAAAATTCTCAATTAAAACCGGATTCACAATTTTTATAAATTTTACCAACCTACTATGTCATTGATTGTTAAACTGACAAGCAAGACACTAAGCTGGCCGTTAAGAACTTCAAGGCTTGCTAAATGTCGCTGAGTATTTCGTAAAGTACCTTTTGGATCGTGGCCTGTAAAGTGACATATTATGCCCTCAAAAATAGTATATAAAGTGACCAATTATTCCCGGTCATAATAGTTATTTATGTTTATGGCCTGCGGTTCAAAAATTAGAGCGCAAAGCGTCACCGACAAGGACCATAAACGCTAGTTAAGCACGAGGCGCATACATTATTTTATATACAGGGTGGCCAAATGTAGACGTTTTCATAAGGAATCTCGGTGACTATAGAAGATATGGAAAAATAAACCCCCACCCTCGATTTATTTTTTGAAAAATCCAAAATTGTTTGAAAAATTGACGTCACTGCATTCTTATCGAAAAACTGCCTGTTGAACGTAGGAATAACTTTTTTTTTTCATAAATAAGCGAGATATAGCTACAGAAAAGTTGAAGAATCGAACGTACAACTCGAAAACAAAAAACGATAGCCAGTTTTGGATTTCACCATTAAGTTTTTCTCAACAAAAGAAATCGAGGGTGGGGGTCCATTTTTTCATATCTTCTATAGTTATCGAGATTCCCTATGAAAACATCGAAATTTGGCCATTCTGCACAGACCGGAATATTCACAAAACCATATTTATAGTTTTTATTAATTTTGGCAACCTACAATAACAAACAAGACCACCAGCCCGCCATAATAATACATTACACCCTCAAATGTAAGATATAAGGATACCAAATTCGCGCGGTCGTACCATGTACCAAGGGCATTATGAAGATGTTTATGACTTTTCGAGGGCGACAAGTTTACAAGCCTGAGGGCTTTTGGCCCGAGGGCTATGAACATCAAGTAGTGCCCGTGGTGCATACGTTTTATTTTTCACTTTGAATACGCGGATAACTTGAAAAGCTTGCAGAGTAGTCTCTAATGCCCTAGGGCGTTATGGGCGGGTGTAATGATAACGCCCGTTTCTTATATTCTCTCGAGAGGGCATCAGAGGGCATAATGAGCGGGCGTTAACATTACGCATGCTCATAATTCCCTAGGGCGATATGTACTGCTTTATATACGTCTTATCACAGATATAAACAACAAATGCTAAATCAGTGAAAAATAAAGTACTTTATGGCCCTTGGGCTGTAAAGTAACAACTTAAGCTCTCAAAGTGAGGCTATAAAGAAACTAATTCCGCCCGGTTCTTTATAAAATATAATAATGCTTTATAAGTACTTTGATGGCAACGGGCCATTTAATTCTGATACATAACCTCTAAACAATAGTGTAACCTCAATACTGTCATATTTGCATGGTGCACTTGCTTCTTAAAAGAATATGAGCAAAAATGGATCTATAATTAATTAAATTATTTTTATCACCACTCTATCACCGGACTTACTTTAGCAATTTTCCATTAATTAAGATAAGTACGAATTCGAATTGCAAGTTTGTAAAGAAAGATTAAATTAGATTGTCATAGGAGAAGCTAGCAACTACGAACTTGCATACGACTGATAACTTTTAACGAAGCTAATATTATAGTAGTATCCTTTATCTAATAGACTTGTCTGTCCGTCCGGGACGCTGTTTCAGCAGCCAAACCGTAAGAGATAGAGAACAAAGTTATGAAAGTTATATGTTTGGAATGGCCATGTCAGGTCGGGAACCGAATTTCAGTCTCTAACACTAATTATTATCTTAATTATCCTAATCCTAACTTTTTAGGTTAGATCCTAGGCAAATTTTATCAAGGCGAATGCGACTGGTAGCTTGCTACCAACAATGACGTCATATACGTACGTGTGGTGAATACGCGTTCTATTTGCAAAACGGTCTTTTTTGCTTTATTAAATGAGACATTTGTCTCACTGGACTGCTAGTATTATATCATGAGGGACTAAAGTGCACCATTTAATCCCGCGAGTGGAGTTTGTTGCCTCGAGGGCGAAGCCCGAGAGCAACAACCACTTAAGGGATTTAGGCACTTTAGTCCCGAGGTATATACGCTATTTTTGCATTTTTGGGAACATTATCATCAAACATTTCCAAAATTTGGAATCTGTCAATTTGGAAACTGACAATTACAATTCATTAACAACTGAATCGCAGCAGGTCCTGGGTAACCTGAATCAGTTGGCAGTACTGAAGTGTATTGTCAGTATAAGTCAAATTCGAGATTTGCAGATTACGTTTTGCGTCAGTGTGTGTCAAATGACAAACAAAACCTAACCTACTAACCTCGTGTGTACATAAATTTACCATAGTTACGGTATCATTTTCACTTTAGTCCCTGTTTACGGGGACTAAAGTATCAACTTTAGTCCCGGAAGTGCAAAAATAATATTATAAAAGACGTCTTAAGAACACGGAAAGAGCAATGCAAATGCATAAGAAAGACTTAAACTATGGTTTTAGAGCAATCTACGAAATTATAGAGGAATTACACTTTTACTCTCTGGATCGAAGTTGATTACCACATAATAGAGCAAATATTAACATTTTACAAATCAGAATATGTATTTTTTGCAGAAATTACAACAATTTTTTACAAAAATAAGGCGGACAGGGGCAGGTACCTCTTTTTAGTTTCTGTACACAGTGATGGGCATGTATTTGAGATTTATGTGTTCAGAGGCATTGCACACATTGAGAATTTAAATTTAAATGTTTACAATTATACATAATCCCGAATTGCTAATAGCGTCAAAATTTGTGTTGGTAACCAAGAACCAATTTATTATGCTTGTCAAAGATATTCTTACTTGTCATATAAAAAGGTGGGCTAACGAGAAGGACAAAAACTTCCATAAATTAAATTTACGACGTTACACATGCTGCCTCTATATTCAGAAGTAAAATATGGAA
>CALNHX010006836.1:0-82943 GCA_940337035.1 Agriotes lineatus
GGTAGAAGTAATTAAATATGTAACACAGATTATGGAAGATGCTCCTCGAACCTCTGTACGCCATTTGTCTCAACAAGTTCATTTGGCAGTTGATACCTGCCACAAAATATTAAAGAAAGACATCCACGTCTATCCCTACCGTTTGCAGTCTGCAGAACAGTTACAAGAAGCTGATTATCCTCAGCGTGTCGAATATTGTCAGTGGTTCCTAAATACCTCAATGATGACTTATTGTAGAACACTTTTTTCACGGACGAGGCCTGGTTTTATTTAGATAGATACATTAATTCTCAAAACATGTGTTGGTGGAATGTGGAGAAGCATAACTTTTTGGCAGAGACACCTTTTCATCCTCAAAAAATAGGAATGTGGGCGGCTATTTCAAAGCGTAAAAAAATTGGTCATACTTTTTTGTAGGTAAAAGTAAGAGAAAAGTGTTTATTTGTTATTTGTTTTTCCAACAAAACGGGGCCACTGCACACACAACACACGATACTTTAAATATGATACGAGCATTTTTTCGACGGACGGACTATTAGTTGAAACAGATCTTGGACCTCACGCCATGCGATTTCTTTCTGTGGTCGTATTTAAACAATTCCATTTTCCAGCAACCAATACATGATCTAAATGAACTACAGCACAGAATATTGGAGAAAATTGATGAAGTTAATAACAATCCGAATATGTTAATAAATGTCTGCAATGAGTTTGTGCGAAGAGGTCGAGTGTGCATGGGTGAAGGTGGTGAACCTTTTGATAATTTGTTATGAATTCTTTTTTATTGCAATAAATTACAGTTAACTTATTATCATTTGATGGAAATGTGGTGTTATAAAGTTACCTTTAAACGTTTGAATTTGAATGCTTTCTTGTTGTTAAATCTGTTTATAAAAGTAGGGTTAGGTACGTTTTGTGATATGTTCACAATTAACTTTTCAGCGCCTACTGCGACGTCAAATTTAAATGAACACCTGATTATATATTTCGAAATCTATTAAGTTTGATTCTTGTGATAGCATCTACGTAATTATTCAATATATTTCTTCAAACAGTTTCAACTTAAGCACTTCATGCATTGGTGTTAAGGAACAATCTTTCCAAACTGAAAAATCGTTTGCTTTTAAGTGCAACAATTGAGCTAAGCCGATGTATAAAGATAATGCCCGCGTCCAGATGACATAAATAGTTTAATCCTTTTTGAAAACAGGAAATGAGCCAAAACCCATGGCAGATTGAAATGTGAAGCAGGGTGCTCGGTTTTATACTTTTATGGCACTGAGCTTCGGGGGATCTATTGCAGGCTAAATAAACTCAGGCAGGCCCGTCTTTGTTGGTCTACCTCTTCAAAAGCGCCGATGGTGTGTCGGCCCGACAACCCTCCAATAAAACTAATAAATAACGCAAGGTATAATTGTGTTTTACTGATTTGTGAATGCCAATAAGTGTTGCTTTACTGTCCCAAAGCCATAAATCCGTTTGACAGTGTGGTACCGCCTTTCATTAAATTTATGGGTTTGTATTTGCGACAATAAAAATCCATATTTCAGATGAAGAAATATTTATGTGTTAAATAAATCCGGGCTCTACATGATCGCATATTGCAGCTGCGTTCTTACTTCCATGCGCTGTTTATACAAACCATAAATAAGCCAATCTCGTCGAACCTATTTGAACTATTGCATAACACGTTTCTGGGGGATCTAATTTCAAAGCCCAGATTTTAAAGCTCGTAGCGTTAGGGTAAACTTCCTTCGGTTTTCCTTAAATAACGAGTCATTAAACGCGTCCAAATTATAAAATAAATTGATTTTCTTTTATCCCTATAAACTGCATCGGCGATTAATTCCTCTTAGCCGAGCTTCTGTTTGATCAGACATCAACGCCGGGAGCAAAGCGTGACGCAGCGCTCATCTCTTGAAAATGAGAATAAGAGATTCGGTAATTATTCTTCTCTGGACTGGATTAGACAGCACTTTTATAAGGCGGCGTGACCCCGAACAAAGGGCCTTTATTATATGCTGCGTAAATGACCGCGACTGGCCATTATTCTACAACAATGAACCCATTTTCTTAGTAATAGTGGTTATTTATTTTTGGAAAAAAAGCCATGTACGCACTCACTTTTTCCTTTTATTATATTGCAATTAGTTTCGAAGGCGCAAACTGTGCGGTGTAACTATATTTCTAAACTTTGGCTAAAATGGACTAAATGCTTAAATTACTTTCCAGATAATTATTTACTAGAAGTGCAGCTGATAGCAAATAGCTATTTAAGTAACCAGGAATGTAAGGACATATTAACATTTGAGGTAGGCAAGTACAAGCCAAGACGAAGTCGCGGCTTGTTGTCTGCCGAAAATGTTAATAGACGATACATTCCGAGTTATCTTATTATATTTTTCCCGCTGCTTATCGAAATTTTCCTAGAATTTTGAAAAAATCGTTTGGTTTGTCACCTGTCACCAGGATTAGTTTTCATGAGTGTCACATGTCACCTAGACACTTGCAATTTATAAACAAAACGTCTAAATCTGCATCTTGCTTTGCAAATTTTATTATCCTAGGAACTTAATAATATTAAGTTCCGTTGTCAAGAAAAAGCAGCAAACAAATATAATCACCGACTTACACGTTTTGTTACTAAGGCTGTATCACTGACTTACATGATCAGCAGCGGGAAAAAATATTACATTATAAATGAGTTTTTATTACACTTGCATCATAATACCTGTTTAAAAAAACTAAAAAGCGTGTGAAATCTCAACATTAAAACACTGGAGTGCTTTAAAGTTGCTATAGAAACAATGAGGTCATCATTTTTAAATAAAGTTGTGTTTGTAATTTACACATGTAATAAGTAAGATATAACAAACAGTAGGTATCATTTTTAGTTTAAATAAACGTAAAATGTACAATTGTTTTGATATGCGGATTCCAGCAGTTTGCAGCTCGTTATTACTTGCTTTGGTTATCGCCGGATCACCAGTATTAACTAACAACGATGATAGTAGTCGTCCCATTAACAACTCCAGCAATGCACTTCGAAACTTTCAATCTGTTCACGATAGATTCTTCAATGTAACTAGCAGCAACCGTTGAAGATCTCCAACCTAGGTACTTGACGCTTAACCTCATCTACACTCATCCCTCCATTTGCCATAATCGTTGCAGATGTCCGCCTGAAAGCATGGCCGGTGTATCTCGCAGAGTCCGGAAGTTTCAAAAAATGTGCTACAAGAGAAGGGCATCTGCCAAAGGTGTTAATCGCAAAAACTTGCTTGATGCACTTTCCATTAGCGTAGGTTCTTTAAAAAAACCCTATCTGTATCTACATTTTTGGGACGTAGAGAAAGGTATTTGTTAAACAACTTAACATACTCTATATCAGAATCGTCAATGATAGCAAATTTTCGACCTTTCTCAGTTTTCGATGGACGAATGTTAATGATTAAATCAGAACCTTCGTTTTTAATATCAGACATGCGTAAATCCTACATTTCGTATCTTCTGCATGAACCAAACACACCACAAATTGCGACTACCTGAAAAATGAAGTAGGTAACTGTCACTAATCTGTCAAAGCTATCGTGTACCAGTACCTTTAAAAACAAGAAAATGTCATCAGGAGCTTGAACGAAAAATCTACGAAGCTCTTCCTCTATAAAAAGACTTTTTAGCTTGATAACCTTTATTTACCGCCTTCATAAACGCATGCAGCTTGTAAAAAGATGCCAGATCCACCCCCTTTCTGAGTCTCAACATTGCTTGTCATTTTTAATGTATACACCATAAAGTAGACGATTTATACACACTAGACTGACATAAAACATAAAATATGAAAAACAAATAATTATAATTGTAATCAATGTTACCATTTCCAGCATGTATGCAAGCATCAATGATTCATTTACACTTTTAGAATTTTTATTTTCCATCCAAATAATCAGTTTTTCATATTCGTTACAATAGGCATCTCTTGATTTCTCTGGAATCAATCTTAATTCCGCTTTTTCGGCCAGTTTTTGAATTTCCCGTGGAATGCTTTCTTCAAACTGATCCATTTTTACTTCCTTTTACGATAAAGGAAGTATTGGATTCACCACAAAAATTCGAAATTGAGTTTTCAACAGATCTTCACGTTTTAGAGTCCCCTGATCCCAAAAAACATATTTTTTTTATTGGTCTGTCAGTCTGTCTGTCTGTCTGTCTGTGTGTCTGTCTATGTGTCTGTGAACAGAATATCTCAAAAACGAAAAGAGGTATGGCATTGAAACTTCATATATAAGTTTTATGTACTATGTAGATGAGACAGCAAGCTTTTGAATAAAATCGTATAACCGGAAGTAGGTGTTTGCTCTTGCGATTTTTCAATTTTTTTCGATTTTTTCAAAAACGGCTCTAACAATTTTTTTCAAACTTTATATTTTTATTACATTTTTAATGTGCATTGATGTGAGATAGGTGATTTTTCAGTTGAATACTTCTAAAATGGGTTTCTTTTGTTTTTTTTCTATTTTTTTTATTAACTCCTATTTTAAATACA
The DNA here is from genome assembly GCA_940337035.1 of Agriotes lineatus. Taxonomy (NCBI): domain Eukaryota; kingdom Metazoa; phylum Arthropoda; class Insecta; order Coleoptera; family Elateridae; genus Agriotes; species Agriotes lineatus. The sequence goes on from CALNHX010006836.1 coordinate 4,547, forward strand.
ACACCCGGTATATTATTACATTTTTTGATTCAGCTTAGAATTCTAGAAAAAAATTGTCTCTTCAACTAACCCTCTATTTTGTACCGTTTTTGTAGAATTTGCAATGTTTGAAAATGTTTGACATATACTTAGAAATTAAAAATCAAATTTTTGGCTAATTATAAGATCACTGTAAAAGGAAGTTGTGTGAGTGTATCACACCAGATTTTTACAGAACAATTTTCGAAAACACGGTATCTACATAGCAACGTAAACAACAAATGCTAACCATATCAACGACATGACGTCATTGCACAGGTTACCTTGCGAAATGATACAAATTCAAAACTAAAATGCTGATTTAAAATATGAATTTAAGTTGTATTTCTCGATTTATGATGCAATTGTAATAAAAAAAAGCGTATGATACGTGTGTAGAAGTGCCTTTAAAGCACTAGCGCCGTTAAAAGCACACCGCTTTCGCGTCGTCCTTTTAAACTCGTCGCAAGTGCTTTAAAGGCTTGCTTCTACACTTGTATCATAATATACTATTTAAATTATCTTTCTAGCATAGCGCGACGTAACTCCTCTATGTTTCAATAACCAAATTGTACTGTAATAGTTAGCATAATAACGTTTTCAGATGACATTCTAAAAAGAAAGGCTCAAAGATATAATTTTTTTTTCCAAAAGTGTGATGTTGTTTGGAGTACAGTAATGTAATTAATCCAATCCACTCTAATGTTCCTGCACCAAACAAAAATTGTGTATAGAGAAAGATGTGTAAAGTTTGTTATTTTCCTACCACCTGTATTGCTCCTAAAGCAATGACTAACCTGCAGATGGTAACTTCATATAAAATACCTCTGCAATAAAAGAGCATGCACTTTTGTGACTTCAGAGTGTCGTAAAACGTAGGTTATGTGTATTTATAACATATCAACGCAGAGCACCCACGTAGAGTAATGTGTCGACATCCTCACGAGAAAATAAAACATTTGACGTTATTTAATAAACTGTAGGAGCAACAAATCCCATTTGAAAACAAAAAACTGTATTTTTTTATAGTAGAAAAGGAAAATACATAGAAAAATGTTTTTACATTTAACATTTCGCTGATATCTGATTGTTTTAATTTTGTTAGGGTAGAAATTGGATTTTTCAACGTAAATATCGGCAGATCTCCACAATAGACAATTTGGCATATTTAAAATATAAATAGATGTCGATTACAAGATGTTATGGCCCGAAAGTGTTACTTCGAATTTCTTCCAGCTGTTGATGTGGATCCGGTAACTTTCAACGCCGTCAATTGTTTCAGTTTGTCTACAGAGTTTCTAGTAACATTGAATGCGTAGTTGGTATTCTTTTCTTTCGAAAACTTCCATAATCAGTTTCAGGTTGGAGATACTTTTCCATTGCGTATTTTCTTTTCGAAAATTTTGAGCATTCTTAATTTTACTTTTACAGCTATTCGACGGTTTTTTAAATTATAAAAACCCTGAACTGAATTTTAACAAGTTACGAAATTAACATTTGGTACTTTCATTTGTTGCTACATTTTACCCATAAATTATCAAGTAACATTTACTCGTGTCGAATATATATTTGTTTAAAAATGCTCCACAGCAAAAATACTTTCATTAAATCAAGTTTGTAATTTTTTATGCCGTACACTTTTATTTCTAGTAGGGAATACAAATACTTTATTTTAAACTTATTTTGTTTCGAACGAAATAAACAGACTTTATGCCACAAAATATTATTATTATTGTATACATTTTACTAATATTCTGCTGTAAGCTATACTATTAATTTTCATTTTCTAATTTCATTAGTACATATAGGAAGAAGTAAATTTAATGTTGAACTGATAATTATTGCTTCAATAGAATATATTTCCAACTGTAAAATTATTTTCTTGTTATTTAAATGGTTGTAACTTTTCGGAATATGATTATACATTTACAGGCAAGAAATGTAAAGATTAATTATATAATCTGAAATACAATTTCTAAAAGATAGTTATAAAATACTATGCATAAAGGTGAATGTAGAATTGTTCTAGCAGTTTTAGTAACTTCTTACGGTTTAAAAATGATCACGAAGCCATTTGATAACACAGTTCGTTACGTGTTTTACATTTATAACAATTACGTTATTTGTTCAGGAATGGTTTTAAGTTTCCAACAATTTTCACGCATTATGATGTAAGCTAGGTTGCCGCTACTGCGTTGGTGTTTATTCCATTGCCTAACTTTCTTTTTCATTTCTGTGTAAATTTTGAAAGCCCTTGACCTAGGGAGATTGTTTTTTTGTAAACATTGCCGGTACCTATATAGAGGAATCGATTTTCTGTGTCCATTTTGAGAGATTAATTAATAGATTGCTTTTAGTGGTGCGTGTTAAATCTTCGGCAGTTTTACTGTATGTAGATTCGAATCTTGAGATATTTTGAAAATTTTAGCTCAGCATTAATGTGTACGCAGTTGCTACAATTCATATGTTTATGAAGACATTAGAAAGTATTTCAGAAGCAAAATTTACCTGTGGCATTCTTTCAACTCTGGTATGTAAATCTGGGTTCACCTTTATACGATGCGTAATGTTTTGGGAATATTTGGGTTTATTTTAGAATGTTTGGTGTTTTTGGCTCTGTTGCCACCACTTGAAGCACCTACATATACAGTTTTGCAAGCGGTTCTGAGAGACCTGTGAAGCTACGCTTGTAATTATGTTTTTCCTGACGCTGTTCGATGCGCCTTTCTCTCGTGCGACTTCACATCCCTAGCTGAGAAAAGGCTCGCACATCTCGACCATTTAATTTTAGGCAGTTTCTTCACATCCCTTATGACTTCTTTATGATCGCCGGGCATCTAGGATTGGGCAACCTTTATTGGCAATAATCTTGCAAAGGAGTACTGGAGCGTTTGTTTTGATGTTTGCTGATGGTCATTACACAATAATTCGGATGCCATCGATCGACAGCGCGAATTTCGGTTTATAACGTACCTAATGAACCTTCCAGTGAGGATTTTAGCTCCAGTCTCCATTCCGATTGTATTAGCAGTTGGAAAACGTGAACCATTGGAGGAATCGTGTAACTACTCGCTCTTTTTTTAGTTCATTTTAATTAATTTTTGCCAACGAAGTCATGTAGATATCCACAGTTTCACATTTACAATAAAACAACAAAATAAAATCTTAGATTAAAATGACATTGCCAAAAAAGCAGTAAAATTTATAACTTCCAAGATTTATTTAAATTTATATGAGTGTAGGCATTGTCATTTTCCCTTGGAGATTGCCGTTCTCAACATTTCCGTTTATGCAAATATGTATGTGTTTTGAGCTGAAGAAAAAGATATAGTGTAAAAAAACACATTGGGTCACAGCAATTTCTGATTTTTATTTAGCTCTTTATGAGAAATGTTGTGTGGTTTAGGAATTTACACCAACAGGTGTAGGCCTTCTGGTTTGGAGCACCTCGAACTAGTCGCGCTTCCAAAGAACCCCCCATCCTGCTCAGAATCTAGCTGGAAAACTTTGCTACACCATAAGACAATTCCTGAATCAGTGTTTTTTTTTACTGTAAAACGTTTATTGAATATTACATATTTAATTATTTGTACAGAAGTTTCTCGTGCTGGAAGTTATTTTTGTTAAAATTTCGATTACATTTACTCATGATATAGTGATCTAAATTTCTATACCATTAAAACAGACTGAGAAAAATTAATTATCGGCGCTTTATAATTACTATTGCACTAAGAGTCTACTTATTAGATTTCTCTCACAACAAATTTGATAAATTACTTGTACACGGGATATTAAAATTTTATATATATACATTTCCAAAGTTCCAATTTCATTTTAGCAATTTTGCTACTATGATTGTTTCATTGTATGTACCATAATAAATATAAAATAAAAAACATCTTATATACCATCTCAAATTACCGTCCAATTTATATCAGAAGTGTAGCTTACAGCTGCTTAAATTCTGCAGCGAATGAATGTGAGGAGACTTGAATTAAGAATTCCAACAATGAATACGCACTTAAAACGAGAGTAGCATAAATAGAAATGGTTTATTTACAAACAGTTACACACCACATTGCATTTTTATGTCATTGACGATGTTTACAACACCTATAATATCAAAACTGCGACCAACCTAACAAGCGAAAACAACGCACTGTCTCTTTGATTTTTAAGACCAGCTGTGAATTTTGAACTTTATTTATAGTCTGTTCGCATTTTTTACGTTACTGCTTTAAATTATTTTTTCTGATATAATATAATATCATAATAATTATCTAGTTTTCCTGAAATCTGAAATTCTTTCGCTTGGTGGGTATGTGAGATTAATAGTACCTGATAATATTATATCTATTAAATCAGTTTTATAAAACACAAAATTTCATTCAAAAGTAGAGGATCCAGCCGAAGATTTTGCAGAAAGTCTAGAATTTGTACAAGTAGTTACGCCACTGAATGTAAGTCAAGTTTAAAATCGGAATTAGAAGATATAAACCAGTAGCTACATTAGGTTGGATCGTATAGATATCAGCTATATTTATGAAATCCCTAAATGTGATCACAGCACACACCATAAGCGAGCAGTTAATATTCTAGCATTTTACCGTTTTGTTCTTCCCCTACGTAAGCAATGGCTGTCGTGCTCGATCAATTGGGTGCTCCTTATGTTTTCGCCTGCGGATGCAGTTGAGTGCAAATGGCGTGGATATGAACGTTAAACGTTGGTCTCGGTAGCCTGCCTGGGACAATAAGGACGATCATATATTCAGATTAAGACCAAGCTGGGTTTATATAGGCGTCTCTAGCTTCAATGCTTGTTTGTAATAAGAATTGTCAAATATTTTACACGTAAGCATTTTAAGTCTCTGTGAGAATGTGAAGTGTTGTATACGGATAACATAAATTGTGACTAAGAGCTTTTATAACCGTAATAAAATAGTAATGGGTCTGGTAAAAGTCGCCGACTCGGTAGGGTCAACGCATACGTGGACGTATTTCACGAGATTATGTGGCCCAGCAACCAACCACGAAAGCTCCGTAGTAATCGTTATTGGGAATTGTCCCTCATACCGTAATTCTTACCCGGTTTGTAATTTGAGTAGCTACCTTTCGGATGGAATTTATGAGGACGGCGGAGATAGCGCATAATTTATAATCAACATGACATTCAAATCTCATTTTCAAATTGAATCCATTCTTCCAACGTGAGTGTGCATGCCCTCTTCACATTTGTCGGCCGACAGCTGTAACAATACACGCTGTGTACACCAATACACACCGGATTTTCGTCCTACAATAGACTTATGTAACCGGTCTCTACGGGTCATTATATTGGATTGTGCTGTAGCTTCTGGATTAGCCTGACACTCGCTATGAAGATTGATGGAGGGTGAGACTGTGAGTGCGTCTTCTCTCCGCTGCAACTGTCACCACAAAGTATTGGACGTATGATGGATTCACTATCATTAACAATGATGTATGTTGACAGCCTAATGTATAATCGATGATTTACATGAAAGTTTCCACCGTGCTAACATTTTTAATCTCGCAAATGAGTAAATATCCCGAGATAAATTCGGTTCCACATCTTCCGCTGTGACAATAGCTATTCTGTTGTGGTTTATAATAGAATAACCGGCTTATTTATTGGGGTACTATAAAGAACGTCTGGGCATTTATTATCTGGTGCACGCCGTAAGTTTTACAGAGCTCGTATATCCTTGGAACAGCTAGTCCAGGCTCAATAACTCATGTTATATTGGCTTTCCACTTTTGCGGTTATATTTCTTATCTGTTAAAATATACCTACAAAAAATTGTACAGAATGTTGCAGTCGTAACATTTAACAGGACACAGAATGCAATACTATCTCGTTCTGCGGATGAAACTGGTTCAATTCGGTGTTTTCCTTACAACTCAAATCAATTGGGTAGCATAGGAATAGGAAACATATTAATATGCAATGGGAAAATTCATTGAAAATTCCAATCAGCGAATTCTAGAACGATGTGGTGCTTCTAAGTATTCACAGTATGCGTAGTGCTGTTAGTAATTGTTGTTATTACCATGTTTATTTAAAGTAAACAGTGAAAATCGTTCTTCCTTTGAATTGATAAATGTTTGTAATGTTATACAGTGTAATTTAGGTTAATATATATCGTGTCCCAGTATTTATGTTACAAGAAGTATGAACGTCACAGACGAAGAAAATGTTTATTATTGACTGTCTAAGAAATCAAAATATGTAGATATATAATATCAAACTAAGCAGGGCTTCATTTAAAAATAGAATTGTGGAGACATTTTCTTGTCAATCATACATTTTGTAACATCGATCCTAGGACACGCGTTTGTTTTTGGATAATAGGTACAAGGCAAGGTAAAAGTCATGGTGTAACTTTAATTTAATCAGTAAATAAGCCAGACATCAAAAAGCCAATGTTTTAGTCAGTTAACGAAGCAAAAGTGCATGTACAGGTTCATAGAGCTTCTTCGAAGAAATTATCGTCTAAAATCTTGGGCAAAGTAAATAAGTATTACCGAAATTGATAAGGTTTTTGGGCATGGAGAGACTACTAAGTACAAATATTTCAGAAAAAAATTCCAGAAACTATATTAGTTAATCCTAATTCCTACGAAATGCTATATGGAACCTAACATTCTTCCTGCTGAAGTCAAAGAGCCCATTCAGAAACAGCAGTTAACAGTAAAGCTGATATTATATGGCAAATGCATATTTTGTATACTTAATATGCCGGCAAAACTTTTCGCATATGTATACTAATTATGTGAAAACAAATCGTTTAAACCAAGTTTCTTTTTGCATATTTTGCATATTTATACGTTTTTGAGCATATTTTATGGATTTTGCATATTTGGTTATATTTAGCAATAATTTGTAATGTATGAAGAACTTTTTGAATTTTTTTTTGTAAAATTTACTATTTTATTAAATTTATTAATAAAATTTTTATGTACAACTGAAATATATACTTTCACTTTCTGCCATTGGAGTGCAGTATGCGTATCGTAATGAGCAAAGGAAAAGGGAAGTCCCTGTTAAAATATTTGACTATATAAACATAGACTGCCAGCAACCCCCATTTTTCCCGTAGAAGCAATGTATAAGGAATCGGCAACACAAAATCCATTTCAAGAGTGTTGGGTGAATAACAGTCTGGTGGGGTTAGGGGAAATCTCATTTTTATGTTGCTTACAACGTGAAGTTGGTGTTGGCAGTCCATGTTTATATAGTCAAACATTAAAATGAATAACATCTTTGAATAAAAATTAGAGAAATAAATATACTGATACAAAATAATTGAAATTTTTACATTATTTAGAATACTCCTACTTATTTTCAAAAAAAATAGAGCATATTATGTGCATATATTATAACTTTGGGTGCATATACTCAACAAAATGTATGCAGATATATGCGCATATTTTCGTACTTTTGAGTGCATATAATTATCAGCTTTAGTTATCAGGGCAATTTGTAATATTGGTAATAAAATTTGGAGAAGTGGAGAATGGCCTCTAGTTCAGGTCGATTTCAATTCCCTTATATAAACAAGGTTAAACGAAACAGTTGTAAAATCAAATTTTATTTTGGCGTTCCTTGTGAACTGCGCCATCGGTTCTGATTCTGTACCTCTAATAGCCACGCTCGCACGTCTTTCTTTCGAATGTCGAAGATATTTTTCAACCAAACTTACAAAGTAAGTGGTTACTATGATCGCTCTTTCTGTGTGTCTGTGTGTCTGTGTGTCTGTGCGTCTGTGTGTCTGTGTGTCTGTCGCACGGTTCCCGTTAAGGCAGAATACAACTGATGGTGGATTCCTATGTATTTTTGTCCCCTGAATCCGAATCCACCACTGGATTTTCGATATCTCAACCCGTTTTCGAAATATTCGACTTTAATGTTCGAATTTTCACATTTTAGGCTTTAGTATCACTTTTATGTAGTTTTCTCTCCTGATTCCAAATATGTCACTCATTTCACAATATCTTCAATAGTTTTCGAGATATTTTATTTTTTTAAAATCCGAATTTTCTTTTGTAAGTTTGGTTTTCAGCCGTACATGCGCGGCTAAGCTTTTTTTATTTTTGTTTTACCCAAACAATCGCTTAGTATGTTCCAGGAAGTGCCGCTTGCGTTTCTTAAGGTCCGCTCGTGAACTAAGGGTAACCTCTTCTGTATTATTTAGTTTCTGTACTAATTAACGTCGTAATTGGGCCTATATCTTCCTGCGGTATACTTTCTGCGCTATTGTTCCATAGAAATCACTTGCTGAGCGCACGCCCTTGCAGGTGTTGCCCGCAGTCCAGAGTTAAGGTCGTTTCCCGCAAACTTCTTAAACCACGGGTCGCCTGCGTTATATCAAGCTGTAATTACACCTATGGCTTCTCCCCCATAAGAAAACCATGAAGGAACTTTTCAGTAAGTGCATACTATCTTGCATATTTCAGTGGTTTGTTTTGTTGATAAAGGCAGATTTACCGGCTATGTATTGACGCGGTGATATAACAAAGGCCTTTTGTAATAATCTCGCACGGAATGTTTGCATGACATTCTAGATGTCAACTTATTGTAATTGCTGGAGTTAAAGATTTTAATTTGTTATTTTGTTCAATATTGGGATTTTAATAAGAATTATATCAATTATTGTTTGACTGTTGGATTTGCGTGACTCCAATCATATTTACTTATTGTTTACCACTGTAGAGCATCAGTTTTTACCTGAATTGTTTTGTCAATTATTATTTCTGGTGCATATTGAACCTCCAGCTTCAATTATGCCTGTTGATTGTTGACTCTTGTTAGCAAAACTAAAATTGCATTTACTGTTACTGGTATATTTTCTTTGTTTATCAATACTGACTACCCTTCATGAACCTGCTTGTGTTCCTTTGAGATTTAGGTTAATGCAAGAGGTAAGAGGGGTATGATTTTTGTAACGTTAAGAACCACTGCCTGGTCCTTATATACGCCATATTATGCCGAGGGTTAGAGCTAGCTAGGGCTGTGGTACCCCTCGTTAAAAGGTGGTACACAGTCTGAAAACTATAGAATTGATTTCCTAGTAAAGTAAAATAATGGAGGACGTCATCAACTAACGTCTTAGCAACTACCACATACCTCAACTGGTCTAGATTTAAGTAGGTGCTTATTGGTTGTTAAGTGCCCTGAAATACAGAAGATTTATTTATGATTGACAAGTGCATATTTACTACCAAGGAGTTTTGTGCTGAAGTGTGGCTACGCCGCTTTCCATAAGACACTGTACTAAACTTTAAGTATAAAACGATTTACAAGAGATTGAGAGCAGACGGTAATTTTCCTGCACCAAAGAGCGAACACGTTTAAAATTCAATAAAGAAAAACAAGAATAATGTGTAACGAACATAATAACAAAATTAAAATAGGGGATGTAGTGATACAAGAAGTGGAAAAGTATATACATACTTATATATCTTGCCAAAAAAAAAAAAGAGCTTTCATGAGACAATTAAAAAGAGTAAAAAAACAGAGGACTAAAGTTGAGATAGACAGCATTCAACAACTGGAAGAGCGTGCTAAAGAATAAACTAGATCAAACATTTAAAACTAAATTATTCAACCAAAATGTCTTACTGGTTCTCACCTAATCAACGGCAACTTGGATATTAATCAAGGGATCGCAAACGAAATGAGTGGGTACGAGACAAAACAAAAGTTCTGGATGTGATCGACGGAATGCCAAAATCAAATGGCAATGGATAGGCATGTTGGTAGAAACAGATGACAAATGAAAGATTTGTAACCCAGTGGCCACCACGGGTAGGAAAGAGGTAGAAAGAAAAACCATCCATGATATGGTAAATGACATGAAAAGAATTGCCGATTATGATTCGATACAAAAAAAAAGAGGTCAATGTGTTATTCTCCAGAAGAGGCGTAGGTACATACAAGGAGGAATTGCTATATAAGCAGATGGAACAGATAAAAGATTATTCTTTTTCTTATTATTAACTGCAGTTGATCTATTTAAACACTGATTAACACGCTGAACCACAGTGCTATTTGCAACATTGCTTTTAGTGGAAGGAATTAAACAATATGGGATATTGGAGCAATAATACACCAACAAGTAACAAACTGTTCCGTTCAGTCTTCGTTAGAAATACATCAGTAAGAGCAAGTAAAATATCTTACAAACTCTAATGGACATTCCTTGATATCTTATTAGTTTTTTATCGTACCATCTAGAGGTTTAAGCTCTTTCTGAAACATACTTGAAAAGTGGCCGGCCATAGGCGTAGTGGAAATAGACTGTTTGTAGCCCATTATACTTTAATTTCTATAAATGACAAAAACATCTCGTAAAACATTTACGATCTGCCATATCTTAACTATAAAATTACAGGTAAATAAAAGTCCTACGTGTACTATATTTTGTGGGTTTCAGTTCGGATTCAAAAGCTAGTTGCTGGGTAACCGCACGTCAGACAGCAACGAGTAACCTGGACTTGTTTGAGCGTGCGCTGGGCGAATTGTGAAATTCTAATCTATTACTTTTCACATACGACAATATTGAAATGGTACATTAAGCTTTGTTGCGTTTTCCTGTACCGGCAGTAAATCAATCAGCTAGTTGCCGACACAATAAACCCCGTGACGAAGGCATTCAATGTGCCCTCGTCTCCCTGCTGGTTCCGAATTATACGCAAAATTGCGCACACAGCCTTATTTTCCAATGGCATTATGACATGAATAATGTAAGGACATCCGAAGTGTTGTCCAGTAAGCGAAACATAAATTAATGGTGACAGTGTGGGTCTTCTAGGGTTGCAGCTGCTCCTAGGTGTCCGGTTTGACATTTTGGCCATTCACAATCAGCCCCACCGCGTAACTAATCCAAAAATACATTGCTATTAGTTATGGGTAATGTCATGTGTCTACAGTGATATATTACGATACGCTAGCTTTCAAAAAGGGCCGTTTCACAAAAATTTCTATTCATGTTCAATGGACTAAAATAATCAACTGTCAAAGGCGGTCATCATCACTCATGTTCTTTAAACGTTGTAATTTTGTATGGTCTATTATTGTGATTGCAAAGATCCGTATATAGTAGAATATTTTTACAATTAGTCAACGAAATAACTGAACTAATAAGACCAGCAAAAAAAGAAATAGTTTAATTGCTTCTAATTTATACGTTTAAAAAAATATACAGTGTAGAAAGTAAGTAACGCATAAATTCAGTAACTTTCGTTTTCAGGAAAAAATTTAAATAGTTATAGCGATTCAAATTGCAGCTCATACGACTGTCAAAGTAATTTTCTGATTTTTATATTACTTGTTTTAAATGTTATGACGTCATCGCTATATTTTTTTAATACAACCTAATTTTTTTTTCATACAACCTAATTTTTTTTTCATTTATTTAGCAAGTTTTAATTGGTTTTGAACGCTAAAAATTTTTGAATGGGTTACATTTAAAAAAAAATAGAACCGGACCTTATAGTTCAAATAGTAACAACAGTTAGCTGGTCTTAAAACAAAAACCAATTATTGTACTTAATAGGTTACACAGTTGGATTAGGTATGATAAACGGCATTTTTAAATTTTTATGTGTTGCTCATTTTTACATTTAAATCTTGTTACTACATAAAATAAGCAATTTGAGCTGTGAAGCTTTTAAAACCAATTGCTATTAAATTGAAATAAACGTGAACGTAACAACGCAACAATGTGAATTTTTGTCTGATAACAATGATTTTTTTAAACGATCCGTTTTTATTACAACTGAGGAACATTTTTCTTCATATTTTTAACCATAGGCGGATATTGGTTTTAAAAGATAACCTATTCTAATTTTAAATCAGTGGGAGAGGAGGTTTTTAACAAATAGAAAAAAATATTTAATTTACCGAGCGCCTTAAAATTAAAACACTTATGTCTGATACACCCTGTTTATACATATATAGCTATCTTAATAACTTGAAATTTGGAGTTGATACCGCTTTTCATCCTCAGATTGTCTTTTTCTAATAGCATGATGCTGTAAACAAGTTTACTCTTGATTAGTGAATGTCGAAGTGGTTCTCTTTTTCCTGTTTTCTTGTGGTCACCATATTAGTACTCTTTTTTTTAATTTAAGTCATTCCGATAACATAGACAAACTACACCAACTGTCTTCTTTCTATTTCTTCTAAGGTATTTTTTCTACTACTTATGTTTCTTAAATTGTGCCATTTTAACTTTGATTCGTGATATAAATCTCCAAATCAGCACTACTTTATTTATAAAAGGGCAATTAAAGAGGGTTCCATCTTCCATTTTGGGATACAATAAAAATACATGTGGATAAAAATAAAACTTGGCTACATATTTGACTGTATATTTATTGGCGGTACATGGTGATATAATTTAATTAATTGCATAGGGAAACTTTTAGAATAGATTTCTGAACAAGTTTATAATTGAATATATTGCTATAACACCCATGTGCTAGTGCTATTTTATTTGATTAACTTTGAATAAATTGTTTTTATGATTAATTTATGCAAAGATATGACCTCATTGTTAATTATTCATTATTTAATCTATTTATTTTACTAGCTTCGGTAGAACATTCAACTCTTAAATCAAGTTAGGTTCAAGCTTTATAAAATATAATTAATTGTTTGCATTTTAATCTTTGTTATTGTCTTGATTGTTATTGAGTATTAAAATAAGTATACCTCATGATTATTTGGTAATATAAGAATTATGTCAAATCACACTTCTGGCAACTGTGAATGTCAAATTATAAGCTTGAAAGATAAACAAAATTCATATTTTTACAGTAGATATTGCATTTAAATAATAACTGCTTGTCTATGTGTTATACACTCACTTTTATGACATACGTCTTCCACTTAAGTGTGTTTTCGATCTGCCTCAGTCCAGTTAAGTACCAATGGCTTGCTCACCACTGTGCTCCGGAATGGCCAAGTAAGTAACGTTCCTCTCGACCATGTTTAACGGCAGCTATACTAATTGCCCCATTTTGTAGTTCCAACGATGATCCTATCTCTGCGATATGTTGAACTGCGGAAACCGATTCACTTAAAGTTGCGACGAATGCTTCAATATGTGACCCAAACTGCTTAGATGAATAGAATCCGGATCCAAATCAACCCCATGTGTAGTTGTGCTTACTCCGATCCTCAAACAAATCACAAGGATGTCCTACACCCGAATACTGAAGACTAGTTCTCCTCCTCGACCTCAAACAGCGACTCCACCGCAGTCCGTATCCAAATCACCCTGTAGACTCCACAGCACCAACCTTTAACATCGATTAACGGCTCCGCCACTGTTCAGCTCCAAACACATCTATCTGCTTACGGACTAAATATTGTTCTGCTGCTCATACCTGTTCACCTTCTTCTTCCAATACCATTACCATTACCTCAAGTAGTCACTTTACGAATTTTCAATATTATAGTTTGTTTAATTTTCTTATTTTAAATTCAGTTATTTATTTCTATTAATCACTTCTACTGTTGTATAATAATTGATATCATAAAAATAATTTTAATAAAGGTATAATTTCAAATTTTTACTTATTAAAAAATTTTTACATGTATATTTTTTTAAATAAAAATTTCGTTGTTATTCTCTCAATTAAAATTTACCATAGTAATCTTTATTCACACACTTTTAAATAGCAACACTCCTAAATTATCTACATTGCAAACTATTTCAATTATTTTGATAGATCATGTGATTGTTTTAAATATTTATTTAGCTTAGGCTTCTCACATTTACTCAAAATATCTTATAGGTTGTTCTAATTGTTGTCTAATATCAATTATGACTTGTACCTGATACTACTAAATAATATCGTTATTATTCCAAATATCATATATTGAGTCATATATTAGAACATTTTTCTAAGAATATTAATTGCTTCGCCCGATTTGAACTAAATCTGTATTTTATTAAATGTTAATTTTGAATTACAGCTGTGTTATTGTGAAATTTGGATTGAAATACAAGTTAAAATATATATTTTGCTTCCTTAGAAGAGAATGTTCAGCTAATTTATTTTATTTTATATATTTTATTAAATACATTTTTATACCTATCCTGTTGTTTTTATATTAAAGTAGCCCTTTATAAAATATAATGTATTAACATGTAGGTACTCTATCATTACATAATTGCTCTTGAGGTATGATATTTTTTGTATAAAGTTAATTATTAGGCTTGAGGTACTATATCACAACAATATATTTGTCGTCAAGTGGTTGTTATTCTCTTCATCGTCCAACTGAAAGATCATTATTACATCAATTTCAAGTCTCCCTCTTCTTCTTATGTCTCTTGGTTTATAATAATACTAGCTGAAACCCGCGGCATATGCCGCATTTAAGATGTACAACGAATTTAATAACTAAAGAAAGTTTTAAAAGCACGCTAGAGATTGGCAGTAAGAAAAAGTTAAAAAAAAAATTTCAAATGGAAAGTCTCTGGAAAGGAAACGCTCGCCTCTGGAAGGCGTCCTAATTAATACGACTTTGTTGGAACGCAGTAACAAAAATGGCGGAAAGAATTAATGCTCTTATGAGATAATATGTGAGAATTATTTGCGCCACCGAAATAATTTTCAGCTGCCTGCAATCTGTGTTTCTTTTCAGGTTTAAGCCGTTGAGGCGTTGAGCGTCATAAAAATATAAATGTGGTAACTCAAGTCTCCAGTTACGCCGTTACTGTTATTGTTAAATAACTCGATTAATTATTATTTCTTTGTCATTTTAAACTGCCACTATTATTATTATCTCCATAATAGTTTCCATAAGTAACTGTTTATAATGTTTATATGCTAGCGAGTTAATTTTCTTCTTAAATCGCTAGTGAATTAATAGTAGATTGTTCTACAAGTTAAAAAAGTGAGAATTTTCCAGCGAATGTAAAAGTTTTACGTGAGCATGGAAGAATGACGCTGTAGCCCGCGCGCATTTAAAGTTTTGCGTGTTAGATAGATATACTTTATTTGTGACATTACAAAAAAAAATTCTTTTACACACGTCTACTATATGGCAAATGCTACACCAAATACATACAATATATACAGTTCACATTTAATTATATATATTTATTCCTAATTCAGTACGTAAAACATGCTTAGAGGCACGTTTTTGATAACGGTGATAAAACTTAGATTAAATTTAGATATTAGTTTATTGGCATACATGTTTAACGTCAGCGTACAAACAATTTCCAGAATATTTTATACCACATTGAATATTATGTATCATCGGATGAAAATTTTTATTATTTGGCCTGAATGAGATCAGGTGATTAAATCAATGCCAGAATGCTTCAAGGTAGCATTTGGCAACAAGATTTCAGTAATAATCGATTGTTTTGAGATGAGAGTGGAAAAATCAAGTAGCCTTGAAGTACAATGTACTACATGGTCTACGTACAAACAACATAATACGGTAAAGGTACTAATAGGCATCACTCCTCCTGGATCAATATCATTTATATCACATGGATATGGTGGCAGAATAAGCGATAAAGGTCTAACAGAGGATTGTGGGATTTTAAACAATCTCTTGCCAGGAGATTTTGTATTGACAGATCGTGGATTTTTAATAAAAGACTCCATAGGACTACATATGGCCACAGTGATTATGCCTGCTTTTCTAAAAGGGATACGGCAGCTCGATCCAAGGGATATAGAATCCTGGCGAAAAAGAAAACTGACGATGTTGCTGTGGTAGATCAGATATTAACAGTTTCTTGTGCCATCGTAAATTTATGCCCTCCTATAATTGTATAATTATGAAATAAATCTTATTAACAAAGTTAATCTAATTATTTTTACTTTAATAATAATATTAATAATATCTACAAAAGTATTAATAGTTATTTAGACCACAAGTGTTACAAGTGCAACTTTTTTCACAAGTGTGGAGGGTTATTAAACGAGGCGCAGCCAAGTTTAATATTCCACACGCGTGAAAAATAAGCACGCTAACACGAGTTGTCTATAAGATTTTTTTAAGTTTCATTAAACATTCAAATCCAAGCCTATTTTGTATAGAATTGTATTTGCCTTCATTTTAGTCAAGTGCGTTGGTCAGTTCTGGTAACTAAGGAAACGTCGATTGGTAACTAAGGAAAACGTCCAATTAGAATCGTTCTTCCTAAATTAAAAGCAAAGTGTCACTTTTTTTCACTGAGTGAAAAAAAGTGGCACTTAACACACCGAAATTAATTAAAAAAAGCCTACTTTTCTAAATAAATTTAAAAAATTAGTTAATTATCAGTTCTGAGTGTCTTTTCCAAAGTGTGCGAAAAAGTTGTGGCAAATCGAATGGTATCGTTCCTGAATAAATATAGTCAAATTTATACCCATTCGGAGTCACGTGATAATCTAGTAATTTTACGTATGCCGATTCTTAAAAATGCAATTTTAGGGAAATAAATGACATTCCGTTTTGTAGGTTATCCTGACATATGCCAATTTCTAAACAAGATTGCCTACGGGTTTATTCTCTTATATGAAATTAAACTGAATTTACAGGTTAAAGAAAACATAACATGTCGTAAAAAAACCTGCTGCGTATAGCAAATTTTAAGTTAATTTCTGTGCATGCATATTCTGTTATAGAACATTGCCATTTGAAGCTTATTTTCTTGCACAATCTAACCGGTGTTCATAAACAGTCGTCATCCCAGTTGCTTTGAAAAACAAAATGTTATGTCTTTGATTAATTCGTGCAACACATGAAACGTCATTGAGTACTGTCATAGCGCATTTTTTTTCAATTTTAATAGACATACGTTTCTGAAGTCAAAACCTACTGGGATGACGACTGTTTATGAACACCCGTTATTTAGGGAAGAAACTGAATGTGAGAAATCTCCTCCAGATTCTTCAACCAAGCATTTTTTAGATTTTTTATGGTACAAATTCTTTAGCTACATACATTTTATATATAGTGTCTTGACTGCTTCGTCGACTTCCGTTTTTGCATTCTTCACTTTCTGGCTCATATTTTCGGTAAATTGTGCTTTCCGAGATATTTAACGCAAGAGAAGCACGGCGAACAGCGTTGGAGGGTGAAACTGTTGATTTACTTTTATTAATATTGTACTCTTCATAAAAAACAACGCATAATATTCAAATTAATTGTTGTGACTGCTCGTTATACCGCATGTCCGATGGTTTCTTTTAATTTCCAGTTTTCGGCTCGACAATTTAGGTTTTATTACCCTTATCTCAATAACTTACACGAAAAATATAATCTGACAGATTAGAAACGTCAAATTTGTTAAAATTAATTTTATGAATCGACATGCCTTTTTTTCAAATTTCTTCCATTTCATCTATTTTACTAAAGATGAACAGTGACAGACAAAGGTCACGTGACTCCGAATGAGTATAATTTTGACTATACAATCTGTTCTCCGATACACAACACGGCTTCAGACAGCTCAGATCTACAGAAACTGCTAGTTTTAGCGTGCTCCGCTGTGTCTATCAGCAACTGGATAACGGTAAATTTGTTGCATCAAAATTTTTCGACATATCGCATGCATTCGACACTGTGAATGTGGAATGCATTAGAAAAAAGTTATGTTCCTTAGGCATTCGGGGCCCACTTCTTATGTGGCGGGTCCCGAGTGGTGTAGCTTGAACAAGCGTCCACGTTCGATCAGCAGAGTTAAGCAACGCTGTCTCTGGTCAGAACTTGGATGGAGTTCCACTGCTGCATCTATCGGCGCCTCGTGGTACGGCTATCACGGAAAAAAGTTGGTCCCGGCGGTCATACAACATCATGACAGTCGTTAGTGGGGTTGGAAGTCCTCATAACTGCACAGCGACGCCTATAATTGGCCTAACGGCTGTTGGCTGAGTGCGAATTAAATAAATAAAATAAATATCTTTTCTTACTAACAGAAAACTGTTCGAAAAAAAAATCTCGACCTTTCACGCTTTTCTTTCGCGTTCGATATCTCGACAAATATTGCTCCCACGCGAAAAAGTAATAGAAGATAAATTGTAGAACATTCAAAATTCTTACAAAAATGTCTACATTATTTTCATCTAGTGTTAACGGGAACCGATTTATCACAAAAAATCAAACGCACTTATTTATCAAGATAGCGGAAATAGCACATAGGAAATTTTGGTCGACAAATTGAAGTTAAGCTTTGTTAAATCCATAATCAAAATAGGTACATAACATTGTAACATATAATTCACAAAAATACAAACCTCTTCATCATCGGTGCCTATTACAATGTCACTAGAAATTGAACCAACACCTATAGCTCGCATGTCCATGGGGATGTCATCTGAACTTGGACCAGCACTCGTAGATGGCATATCCATCCGGAGATGCCCCAATCTGTGGGTACTGTCGGTTTAGACATAGACCTATTGTTTGCTACCAAAATGTATGTGGGTTTTCTCCGTCTTATTAGTGTAAGCTTGTAGGGCTTTCTTTTCATGTTCACAACCATAAACTGTAGCCGTCGTCTTAAAGCGAGTTGCTAAGGGATAACATACTGAAAGTATCAAGGACAGGGATGGTTTTTCCAGTTTTGTTCTGTGAACGCCTTTAAATTTTGAAGCCGTAATTCGACCAGCTCTGTATTGGTACCACACAGCAGAATTTGCTTGCTTATTAGTATCATTTTCGAGTTTGCGGCATTCTTCGATGGACATGCTCATATCTAACTCGGAACCTAAAATACAACATTTTTAGCTGCTGTCGTCGTTGATCACATCGGTCATAAGTTGCCATAACAGCACGATTTACCTGCTCCTTATTTGGATTTAAGGGATTCGCAGGAGCGCACCGTGATTCGATTATCTTCTAGGAATTTCTTAACATCTTCATTACTAACTGTAGGTTAAACTTGAGTCAGAAATATAAAAGAACAATGCTCAATGCACACTATACTTGCGAGTACGAGTTACTTCTTTCGCCCACTTGCATTCATGGATGGCTTTTTCTGCATGAAGTTTTTTGATTTGCTGCTGTCGTCGTTGCCGCTATGATTTACCAGCTTGTTTTATTTTACTGGGCAAAGAGGCCAAGCATAAAAATTTGCAGAAATATAGGTTATGTAGCGTTAACGTTGGCGTCGCTTTTACACTATGCTAGAAACGTACGGCTTGGATTTTGTTGCTTGGTTGCTTGGCAGCGTTCAGTAAGCAGATATGAAAATTAACCAAAGTGGACTTGCCTTCGAAGCTGAGTCACTAGTTTTAAAAAAACACAAGAAATAGGCATAATAAATAATTGTTTTCTCTGATAATATCGCTATTAAAAGTAAAGGAAGTTTGTTTACAAAAACCCGAAAATAGAAATCGTGGAATGCAACTGTGGTACTTTTAGTTGTGTAAACACGGCTTTTAGTCTTCTGCATTATTATAAGTGATTGATTTAAAAAATTTCTTTTTTCTGGTTATACCCCTCACTAGATTCTACTTTTTGGGAACGTCACTTTTGCCTTCACGGTAAAATGCTAGCCTACTACTATTTAAAATAAACAGCAAAATTGAAGAAGTTGTATTAGGGATTGTTTTATCAAAAAATCTTGACAGTAAAAGTTGTTCAGAATCGTTCAACTAAGCTAAATCTAGAATTTCATTAAAAAAAAATTGAAAATCTCTGAAAAAATTTATATAACGATTTATGGGATGCATTATATGATCTTCTAGTTGTAGTACGGCAGGAAATGTATTATCAATTAGACGGGGCGCCTATACATAATGCAGTTGTAGGGGTGCCAGGTGCACCGAGCCGCTGAGGGTATGTGCATTTTTAAATTCGGCGGAATTACTTGAGGTAGTGAAGCCTGTCTATCCAAGTACTGACCAAACAGACTGGAGCGTAACTTTTACAAGTGCCGTGAGATGTGCAACCCCACTCAGCTGCACTGCCCCCACATCTTTATTGTTATTGGTTATTATACGCCACGCGAAACGTTACTACATAGCAGATCATTAATAAATAATAAGTACTACAATTTTGAACCTTCCTAGCATCTTGTACACTTTAATATTCATCTGCAGTTAATTAAAGATGTTGAATTCGATATTCTATTCAAATTTCTTTATATAACTTTAGAAGATGTATTGCTTATATAGGCCATTCTTTATTACATTTGTTAGTTGTTTTAAAGTAGTGCTGAGAATTACAAACCATCCGCTCAGCAGCTCCACATATTATTGTTCATACTCGTAGTATATTTTGTTTACTCATGAAACGTGCTTTAATAGCAAATATAACCGCTGAAGTAAAAATGTTACTGCTTTTATTAGGAGGAACGGGGCAGTGTGAAAAATGAATTAGATGCGAATAGATCTTTTAGTTGATTAGTCGATAAGCATCTTTAGTTTTGTGTTAATTATTCAATAAATACATTTTAAAAGGATTTGTTGTTTGGGGAGTTTTTATATTGTCTAAACTAAGTAATTTTGTATTTTTCGTACATATACATATATTTATATTTTTAAAGTGCTCGCCATTTTTTTCTATTACGATCCCACATTAAGTTTTAGTACAAACAGCTGACACCAACATCCCAACCCTGCCAGTGGCCATCTACCATCGTCTGCCAACAAGTGCAAATTGGCAATAACATCCCCCCGAAATATTATTCATGCTAAATAAAAATACAGTCCGACATTTCGTTAGTATCACGCTATTTAATATTTACTTCCAAATTTACAATTTCAAAAAGGGCCAGAATCAAATAAAATTGCACATGTTCCTTATTTAAAAATTGAGAACATACGTCAAAAAATCTACCCGCCCCTCACAATCGCATCTCTAACTTTCTTAAAGAATACAGCCGACAAGTAGAACGCCTACAAACTGCGAATTTCACACAAATATTGATTTAAAAGTTTTTCTGATAATTGTAAGGTTTTCCCCATTTTTCAACCTCCAAATGCACTTGGGCTGCAAAAGTCTTTAAAATCCACAAATTCATCCACATACTGCCAAAAACAAAATTTGCCATTTTTTTCTTTCCCCCTGTTTATGCGAACATCCAATTTGCTACAAACGCACCTCCCCTTTACACCCCTGTAACTTCGCCCTAGTGCATCGCAGACCCCACAAAAAAGCGAGTATGATGAGCGTTGGATCATCCTCTTTCTAACTAACCCCAAATCACATTTGATATTTCAAGAAGTATGCGGTGTAACAGCACCGAACGCTTTCGTGTCCAAAAAATGGACACACCACCGTATTTCCTCCCCCCGGGTCTTACATTTTCACAATGTCTTCAGAAAGTTCGCCCTTGACGAGATATTTAAAATTCGCGAAAACTGTGTAGTTTCCTAGCGTCACTCAAATCGCTACTGGAGGGGCGTATTACCGTCACACTTCCAATTCGTTAAATATTTTCAATGTTAAAACTCTACCTTCCCGTGATGCCACAGCCAACTATAAGTACTATATAGCAAATGCAACCTTCTGGAAGTAACACAACGCTTCGACAGGTGATCAGAAGCCCGTACAAAAGAGTAATAGGGGAAGTACGGACAAAAACTAAATGTTCCAGAGAATTCGCGATGCAAAGAGGAATTTAAACAAAGGGACAGCTGAGTCCTTTTTTGTTTATTATATAGATGGATAGAATTACTTTTATTAAATATTTTATGGGCACACATCTCTTCTTAACAACAATGACTAGCAGGAAGTCATTTTCAAGGAATTTCTCTTTTATTTTATTTGTAAACTTATCAGTCTCTTCAGCAATTGTATGAAATTTTATGGAAAATTCCTTCAGGGATTGTATATGTCAATGAAGTAAATTTGTAAGAAGACTAGTGAGAAGACTGATGTTCATATTCCTACCGTGTTTATTTTATACTCCCCTCCTTAAGGGAAAGAGCCACCTATCACACGACCTTCTCCTAGAGCTGTGCACAGAAGCCCAAGCTCTGTTGTTAGTTGTGATCGAATGGCCACATGTTTCGTCTCTTGGTGTTAAGACTCATCAGGGTACCGACATGCGCTCATATTTAGTTAGGATGTGAGGGCAGAACTATAAACAGTCAACTTACACAATTTTACAGACTTCGCGTCTGTTGGCGTACAATGATGTGTATGTTTTTGTGGATAACGTCTACTGAGACATACAGTAGGTGAGTATACATTTACTCTACCTGCTGTGGTACCTCAATTGCATGAGGTCACACACAACTACCTGCGTCTCCGCCGTAAATGAAGTAAATTTGTAAGAAGACTAGTGAGAAGACTGATGTTCATATTCCTACCGTGTTTATTTTATACTCCCCTCCTTAAGGGAAAGAGCCACCTATCACACGACCTTCTCCTAGAGCTGTGCACAGAAGCCCAAGCTCTGTTGTTAGTTGTGATCGAATGGCCACATGTTTCGTCTCTTGGTGTTAAGACTCATCAGGGTACCGACATGCGCTCATATTTAGTTAGGATGTGAGGGCAGAACTATAAACAGTCAACTTACACAATTTTACAGACTTCGCGTCTGTTGGCGTACAATGATGTGTATGTTTTTGTGGATAACGTCTACTGAGACATACAGTAGGTGAGTATACATTTACTCTACCTGCTGTGGTACCTCAATTGCATGAGGTCACACACAACTACCTGCGTCTCCGCCGTAAATGAAGTAAATTTGTAAGAAGACTAGTGAGAAGACTGATGTTCATATTCCTACCATGTTTATTTTATACCCCCCTCCTTAAGGGAAAGAGCCACCTATCACACGACCTTCTCCTAGAGCTGTGCACAGAAGCACAAGCTCTGTTGTTAGTTGTGATCGAATGGCCACATGTTTCGTCTCTTGGTGTTAAGTCTCATCAGGGTACCGACATGCGTTCATATTTAGTTAGGATATGAGGGCAGAACTCTAAACAGTCAACTTACACAATTTTACAGACTTCGCGTCTGTTGGCGTACAATGATGTGTATGTTTTTGTGGATAACGTCTACTGAGACATACAGTAGGTGAGTATACATTTACTCTACCTGCTGTGGTACCTCAATTGCATGAGGTCACACACAACTACCTGCGTCTCCGCCGTAAATGAAGTAAATTTGTAAGAAGACTAGTGAGAAGACTGATGTTCATATTCCTACCATGTTTATTTTATACTCCCCTCCTTAAGGGAAAGAGCCACTTATCACACGACCTTCTTCTAGAGCTGTGCACAGAAGCACAAGCTCTGTTGTTAGTTGTGTCCTCCACCATGCAGTATCCTTGCAAGAAATCCGTACCTGATGTTTGTAGATACTTTGAGAAAGGGTAAGAGTAGATATTAAGCATAACAATTCTTCTGAACAACATTGATAATATTGTCTCATACCGCCAATATTCATAGTTCGTGGAACATTTTTGCGGTCAATCTTTCGTAACAACTTTCAACCAGAGAGTGTAGATTTAATGACAAAAAAATCTGTAAAGGGCTTTTGTCGCAAGTGGGGGTTGTGACACTAATCAATTTTAAAAATTAAAGGAAACTAGGGGTAAAGATATCTTAACGGTCCTAATAATACTGAAACAATAAAAGAAAACACTTCGTAGTGCCAACTGCATCAATTTTAAAATAAATGAAAAACATTACCTGAGGTAGAATTCTATATTTGCGATGCAGGTGCATTACACACAACGCACTTATTGGTTACCTCTTTTTGTTTTTTACAACATTTTTTCTTGTATCTGTTGGTTCCCATTTTCGATGAGGATCTTGAGCTACGTACAAACTATTACTTTTATTTACTTCTTAGTTAAAACAAAAATAGACAAAATTTTATTTTCTAAGTTCACTGTATATGTCAAAATATGCTCTTTTTTGTTAACGTAAAAACCTGAGCTATGCAATTTTATTATAACCTTTCATTTAAGTAGTTCTTGAGATAAAGCAAAAATTGACAGAGTTTCATTTTTCTTTGAAGGTGCTCACCCTATATATATTCTACCAAAATTTCTTCCTCCACAGCCAGTGGTTGAGTTATACCGGCAACAGGCAGACAGACAGATCTGAGAAAACCTTAGGGACCGTGAGAATATCGGAAGGTGATTCTTTCGCGAGCAGCAAGACGTCAACACGCAAGGGCTTTAAGTTCATAATTAGGGTACACAGACTTGGAGCAATAATTATTGAGTTACATTGTCTAAAATTAATTTATGGGTTGGTGAAATATAGTAGCGCAGCTAATCCACCAGCTACAAAAATTTAGCCTAACGGAACAGGCTGTGGAGTGTTGGCGATATCGAAACAAATGTGCCATTTTTAAGCTCTACTCATAGATCTTCGTTCGTGTGAGAAAGAAGGTGGAGCACAGTGGGAGGAAATAAAATTCTAATTGGCCAAAAATTATATGACCTTGTTATTTGCATTTTTTAATCTGTAGAACTCGATTGTAAGATTTATTTAGCTCCAAAATTTGACAGATTTAAAATTAAAATGACCAAATCTTCAATATGATAAATTATGATGTTAAGTATTTTGTTATAAAATATTCTAATTAAAGTAATGTCAGTTTCGGTCATTTCGGGTGATAATTGAATAAGAGACAGCGTCACATCTGTATATGGTGGTAAAGATTTAGATACTGATTTCTTAACGTGTTGAACAGCTTTTTTATTTTTTATTTTTTAATATCCCCTGAAAAATAAAAATTCGCAACTGTAGTTTTTGCAAGTTTTTGCAGGTAAAGTATACACCATTTCATAAAAAATATTTGAATGCATTATATGAAAACAACAATAAAGATTTAATAGCCTCTACTAATTTTTTGAAGCTAATAAAGTTAGTAAAAGTTTGAGATAACCTACTAGTTTTAAAATAAGGTGTTTTTGTTTTCGAAACAAAAGAATTAAGGATAAATATTATGTACCTTCTGTAGCTTCATTCACTTTCATAGAAACATGTTTAATAGTATAACTTCTATTTCATTAATAAATACTAAATACGCTCAACACACCTATAAACATCAATCAGTGTTCCCACTTTGACAGTAACCTAGCGTTTGACGTATGCACAAATCATTTAGCTAACTTGATAATATCTTTCAGTAAATCATACAAAACACATATAAATAGATTATATCAAAAATTTATCTAGAGAATTTTTATATTTTTGGCCACTTGGAATCCTAATTTCTTTCACTGTGTGGCGCCCTCTTCAGTTTTTCGTTTGTTAACGCCTTGAGTCCACTTGTTGGTAACTATACTAAGGATGTAGTAAGGGCGCCAACCGTTCTGCATTTCGCAAGATGTCCTGAATTTGAGGTACTTTGTCTTATCCTGCTAAAATATCTGACAGAACGCCGAATGTCCTTAACTATTTCCCATTTTTCTCTTGTTCTTTAGCGATTTAGTGCATTTGTGGCAAACGTGTATCAATCTCTATTATCACCAACAAGAATAATGCGATTTTATAAAAACAAGGCTTGGAAGATGACCATAAAAAAACGCAATACTATTAAAAACAAAATGATGTCCATTCTTTTCACATGCACTAGATTCAGAAAATAAATTTTCAGTCGAATTAGCCCACGTTTTTCATATCGTTAAACCCCGCACTCGAATAATACGTTAAATTGCTCTTGCAACCTGGCATCAATTATTAATAATTACTCTAAAATCGTAGCTTAGGCTGAGCTAACACCAACACAATAGAATTCATTTTTTTGGGACCAGCATGTTCGAAAGTTCCATTGTCTGTATTAAAAAAGGTATATGTTTTAGTATTTTTACACATACGTCGATTCACGGTATCTCAAAAATGTTCACCATTCTTGTATGTTATTACTTTATTACAGTATATCAGAAGCTGTAAAACTCTATATGCTCGACTTATTCAAACACAGGTACATCCGCAAATGTCGTTTTAACAAAATTAAAAACGATTGAAGATTAAGGTCGTAACATGAATCAAATTTGTAGTTATTCGGAAGATAATCCTAGTGTGGATTTTTGTTGCCCTCATTCAATATACGAACTACTATTCCCAGTACACATGGTGAATAATGGAATAAAACTCGTTTGGATAACTGTAAATTTGATCATCACAACGGCAAAGAACTTTTCAGAATTTGTGGATTTAGAATATAAATGTATTATTTGTCACGTACCGACAACATGGTTATCTCTATATTTTGCAATAGATAGATTAGAGCAAGTACATATTTCTATCAATAAAAATTACTTCTTGCCACTTGTCAAAAGTTGTCCAGAAACATTAAGCGTTATTTGTCGTAAGACGAACTACAAAATCGAGTCATAATGATTTTTCTCAATGTGCTGAAACTTAATTATGAAATGGAACAACATCTTGAACGAAGAACCATTATTTGTCTTGAAGTTTTTGAAGTCGTAAAAACTTTTAAACAAAACTAGTACAGAGAATAAAAGATGAATTATTGAATTTTATGTATTCTAATCTTCTCAAAAGTTTTCCTAAAGCCATAAAGCAAACCTGTAGGAAATTTTATCGCGATATTCTTTCCTTTATTGAACCAAATTTGATTTTTAGCAAATAATCATTTGTCAAAACTTCAAAATTATCTTCTTCATTAATCCTATATCTTATCAGGATGTAAGTCAAATTGTCAGCGTTTCAGGCATAGAAGATAATATAGTACTCATTTAGACATCTCACCAATACAAACAAAAAGGTCCTTATAAACATGGGTCCGGAAAAGCTTCCTTTCCGAGCTACAGTGTGTTAAAGTTTTCAAATCGCGGTCGCCGCTGAAATAAATAATTTAAATCTAAGTGTGCCAACACATGATCCTTAATAGCACCAATAAACCTTCAAAGTTTCACTAAAATTGCCTAAGGGGTTTTAGAGATATTGAAGCATTTTAGTTTTTGTCTTAACAGGTTCAGAGACTTGCAAAAATATGGGCTTTAGTTTTTTTCTTGAAAACGAAGCGACATACGAAAAAACTCGGTAGACAAAAAAGTTGCATTTTTAGGTGCTTTATTAACGAAAAATGTCAAAATTGCCACAAATTTACTGGGCGTTATTTTTTTGTGAAAAAACCCTAATCGACATGCCCCTTCGGCACGCCCCTGGAATTAGTGGATTAACTGTAATAAGTCTAAAAGTTAATGCATAAAGTTATAAACGAACTATGTACATTTCATTAAAATCGCCCAAACCGTTTTTTAGGTAACAATCATAAACGGATTTTTTTTAAATTTTAACCCCCTGCATCTCGGAAACCCAGTGTTTCCGGACTCATCTATATTAATACTTTTTTGTTTTTTTTTTAATGAGACTTATAATTGGGACGCTATCACTACGAGACAAGCACACAAAACACTGGAACAAGCAACAGCTAAACAATCTGCCAAATATGATAAGCTAGCACCTAAGCAGCCTTCGAAACAATTGGCTACGGACAAAGTAATCGTAAACCTTAGCAACATACAACTGGATAAACAGATCACATTCTTACAAAAGAAAGGTTTTAACTTTGCCGTAGCCCCTAAGCAAGTACCTCTGGAGGAGATAATATGTGGAGTGGAAGCAGCAATCCAAAAACTTCCCAGAAAAGATGCAGAAATCATCCGACAGGATGTGTATTGTATTTTAAAAAGAGCGAAACCGCCCCGCTCCAACATCAGTAAAGCAGAGAGAGAGGCAGCTAAAGCATTAAAGAAGAACAAAGACATTGTCGTTCTCAAAGCTGGCAAAGGAAATGCTACTGTGGTAATGAACACTGAAGATTATAATGTGAAGATGGAAGTCTTACTATCTGATACAACTTACAAAAGTCTAAACCGCAAACCCACTACCTTTCTCAAAACAAAGATAACCTCTGCCATAAAATGCTCCGATAGTATCGATCCCACTTTAACGCACCGATTGATTCCTAGAAATGCAATAACTCCTCGCATGTATGGCCTACCTAAGATACATAAGGAGGGCGTGCCGTTGAGACCAATTGTCAGCGCGATCAATTCTCCTACACATGCTTTGGCAAGACATTTAACCAGTATACTACAGCCTCTAACTGGTAAAACAGACTCCTTTGTCAAGGATTCAGCAGATTTTGTCCAGAAACTAAAGAACATAAAGTTAAACAAAGATGATCTCTTAGTCAGTTTCGACGTAGTATCACTCTTCACGAAAGTGCCGGTTGATGAGGTGCTAGTAATGCTCAAAGATCTCTTGCCTACAGACCAAGTTGAACTTGTCGAAATTTGCCTGAAAAACACTTACTTCAGTTGGAACAATAAAATATACGAACAAGTCGAAGGAGCGGCAATGGGTTCACCGCTATCACCTGTTATCGCTAATATCTACATGGAAGCTTTTGAAACCAAGGCTCTCGAACAAGCGCAGCTAAAACCGACTTGCTGGTTGAGATATGTAGATGAGACCTTTGTCATCTGGTCACATGGACGCCAGACATTGAATCTGTTTCTAAAACACCTGAATTCTGTACATCCCAACATACAATTCACAATGGAAGTAGAGGAAAATTGCAGTATTCCGTTTCTAGACGTTCTGGTGAAACGTAAATTATGTCAGCTTAGGACATGCAGTCTATAGAAAGAAAACACACACAGAAAGATATCTAAATGCTGACTAACACCATCATCTAATGCAAAAAGCAGCAGTTCTCCAGAGTCTGGCTACAAGAGCCGTTCGTATCTCAGACGAGGAAAATCTAGAGAGAGAAAAGCTACATCTGTTTGATTCTTCACAAAGGAACGGATACACAACTACCGCCATACGAAAAGCACTAGACAAGACCATGACATAAAAGGCTGAAGAAGAATCTCCACCCCTGGAAGGCTTAGCATTTCTACCTTACCTTAAAGGCTCGACTGATAAGATAGGACGTGTCCTGCAACGATGCAACATCAAAACTGTGTTCATGAGCAAGAAAACCTTGGGTAACGGCTTCAGATCGGCAAAAGACAAGATTCCAAGTTTAAAAACCGTTGGCGTATATCCCATTCCTCGTTTTTGCGGCTCGAGTTACATTGGACAGACTGGTCGTTCCGTTGACATAAGACTCCAAGAACATAAAGGCGATCGCAAACACAAACGCATTACAAAATCAGCCGTAGCTGAGCATACTTTTACAAATGGGCACACTTTAGAATTTGAGCATGCCGGAGTACTTGCCAGAATACCTCATTACTTCCCGCTAGTGATACGTGAAGCCATAGAAATAGAAAAACATCCAAATAATATCAACAGGGAAGATGGCTTTAAGCTTAGTAAAACGTGGACCCCTGTGATACACGATCTAAAGCATTACAACCACTGTGCGTCATACGGCCACGCCCCACGGATTACGTTGCACTCGGATGACCAACCAGCGTTACGCCACTCCGCGCGCCTGGCACAGAGGACTATAAATAGCTCCACACCGACCTTCAGTTCTTAGTGCGACTTTCACTCTGATGATGCAAACTGCAAGGTCTTGCGAAACGTTAGTGAATATGGATGCACAAACAGCAAAACGGCCAAATCTGCCTAAGTATCCTCGTTCTCAAGATACTCAAACAACACGAGCCACCAAAGAGCATGGCCATCGCGCGCGTTTTTGCTCGACTTCACAAGGAGCAAGGCACATTAAGCCAGAAAATGCTGGGTGTTCATATACAAATACTACGCGGTCTAAGCCGATATTCTATACTAAGGAGAATAATTCGACTAACCGCGAAAGCCTCAAACAGTACATAAAATATACATTTTTTTTAACATCTTGTAGATATTCACCAATTTTGCTTTGTTTTGTCTCATTAGGGAAACAATAATCTTAGCTTCTTCTAGAAAGGCATCGCATACAGAAAAATGAAACTCTAATCTTAAAGAACCCCCAGATTTTTCTCATTATTATGCAGTTTGTATTGTCTATATTTGGTTCCAATGCTGACACGGAACGAAATTTTTCAATGTTTGGTGCTTCCTAAACGGATGTTCGCAACTGCTTAACAAGAGATCACGTCAAAGCAGAACTGCAAATTATATTTGAGTTTCGATTGGAAGTCCTCCACTGGAGTGTCTTGATATATTTTTTTTTATTTAGGAAATTATAGTGCTGAAACTACATGGTCTTATAGCACTTATTATAAATTAACATGAGTGGATACATATTACAGTAAATGAAACGCTTTTATTTCTTTGAGATATAGCATTAACTTGTCTGGATCGAAGAATATGGCTTGGAGGTTGTTGTCCGCTAAGAATTTTGTTCTTGCTTCGATGAATTTGGGGCAGTCCAACAAAAGGTGTTGTACAGTTAAGGTGGTGTTGCACTGTTCACATGCAGGTTTCTGGTCTTGTTGTAGGAGGTAGTTATGCGTCATTTTAGTATGACCAAGTTTAAGACGTGTGAGGACTGTTTCTTCCCATCTATTTAGTTATAGTTGGTTATAGGTTGTCCATTTGAGGGGCAGAGATGGTGTGTAACATGCTTTAGTTTCGGAAAATTGGGTCCATTCTTCGTACCATCTCCTTGTAATCTTGCGTTTTAGATGTGTTTTAACGTCTGTTGTGGGAGAGTGTGTCGAACTGTAACTATTTTGGCCTGCTGCTTCTTTGGCTTGTTTGTCTGCTTCATCATTGCCGATGATATTGATGTGTGATGGAATCCAAATGAAGGAAATCTGTTTATTTTTATCGAGGAGTCTGTGTCGGATGGTGTGTAATTCTTTTATATATTCATGATATGGATATATGTTTTGTAATCCCTGGAGTGAGCTTAGGGAATCAGTAACAATTATGAATTCATTAAAATTACTGTTCTCGACATATGTGAGGGCTTCTTTTATAGCATACAATTCTGCGCTATAAATAGATGTTATGTCCGGTAGTTTAAACTAAGAGGCTTGTTGTTCGTGTATGAAGGCACACCCAACTTCGCTGTTTATTTTGAAGCCATCGGTCTATTAGGCTATTTATTTAATATTTCGTAGAAAACATTTCGGTAGATTATGGGATTGGTAGAAAATTTCGGGAATTTTGCTAGTTCTAGGTATAAATGAGAAGGGGAAATGATCCACGGAGTTGGAGATGTAGATGTTGGTGGAAGCGAGTATGATGCTTCGAGATCAGTAAGAATTTGACGGGCTCGGATGTTGAATGGAGGTGATATTCGTTGCGATTGGTTGAACAAGTTTTGAAATAAGGGTTGTTTAATTAGCTGACAATTCGGATGGTTTTTATTGGCTAGAATTCGAATACTGTATGTTGTTAGTTGATTTAGTAGTCTATAGTTTAGTGGAAGCGCCAGCGTGGCTCTGATGGTTAGAGCATCGGACTGCGGCGCGGAAGTCTGGAGTTCAAATCCCAGATCGATGCCTGGCGGGCGGCCTACCCAGTCGCTTTAAATAATTGGGAACCTGCGTTCGAAAGAACAAGGGGTAATAATGCGGTTGTCTAATGCGTGGTGTTCACCACATCACCACGTGTCATGAATTTGACACGCGACAGCGGGTGTGAGAGCGAGGATACGGAAGCTCTAACCTTCCGCCTTGCAGGCCAAGCTCCTTCATGGGGTGTTAGTGCCTCACCATTATTAGTTTAGTGGAAGTTGGCCAGTTACTGCGTACAAATTTTTAATAGGGCTCATGCGGTGTGCTCCCGTGGCCAGCCGTAGACCATGCTGGTATATGGAATACAGTGATTTAAGTATAGTATTCTTTGTTGAGCCATATATACAGAGGCAATATTCTATTTTAGGTCGAACGAGCGTATTTACTATACTAATCAATGTTTCTGAGTTTGTTCCCCACTCTTGATGTGATATAGCTTTGCTATGCAATTATCATACATGTATGGTATAGCTTATTATAGGCTTAGCCAACTCCATTATCTCGGGAATTTTGGGTCGTAGGTTGGATTAACGAGATGGTACTTGCTAAGTACTTAATAAATATGCGACAGTTACTGTACAGCGACAGAACAAGATTTAATTAAATATATTCTACTTGAAAGAATCAACTTTAATAACGGCAAGCCATTAAAGGTACCATGCATAAGTGGTTCAACTGAATAATATCAAAATTACGGCTAATATGATATTTTCTTAAACGGTTTAGTTGACGCCAGCGTGGCAAAGCGGTTAGGGCGTCAGGCTGCGGTACCACGGACGGGGTTCAATCCCCATATCTGGCAACTGGCGGGCGGCCCACCCAGTCGCTTTAAAAATTGGGTACTAAAACCACAGTTGTGGAAGTAGGAAAAGTAAGGCAGTAGTCGGCTGCTAACCACATCATCCAGTACGCCGTTAACGTGTGCCAGATGACTGGGTTTCGGAACGAGATATTTTGGCGACCCTGATTCGCCTTGTTTCAGGCCATGTTCCTACATGGAATGAAGTGCCCGAACTTTACTTTAGACGGTTTAGTTACGACTTATTATATAAATAACGCCACACTTCTTAGGTTTAAGATAAATCCAGGAACAGTATTTAATAAATTAAGAAGTTATTAAATATAAAAGTAAATGGAAGAGTTACCTATATTGAAAGAATGCAAGAGACAAGACCACCTAATTTGTTGTATCAGTACCAGCCGAAAGTCAGCAGATCCTTGGGAAGACCGCAGGAATGATGGGGCGATCAGTTGATCAACCCAC
Organism: Agriotes lineatus; assembly: GCA_940337035.1. Taxonomy (NCBI): domain Eukaryota; kingdom Metazoa; phylum Arthropoda; class Insecta; order Coleoptera; family Elateridae; genus Agriotes; species Agriotes lineatus. The sequence goes on from CALNHX010006836.1 coordinate 37,187, forward strand.
ATGCAGTTGGAACAAAGAGAAACTATTATTTTAAAAAAATGGATAAAATTATTCATGGGTTTCGGCTTACAACGAGGTCTCACCGAAAAGACTTAATTATAAATGTGGCACTGTTAATTGATGCAAAAGGAAGCTCTTCGTTGAATCGCCCGATAGCGCGCACACATCAGCGAAATTCTCTTCTCACGATTATTGACAAATAGAAAATACAGTATAAAGCCGGAAATTTAATCCGTAAATACGTGACGCTTTTTACTAGTCACAAAATTATAATGATCTTAAAATCTAAAATAAATAACCTTCATTACGCATGTGATTTGGGTACTAAACGCTTTCAAATGCAGCGGGGAGCGCAAGAGCAATGCCTGCATCGTGTACGAGAAAAAGTATCAAACAACCTGACCTGCACTGGTTAACCACATTCGTCTAAGAAATCGCAAAAGTACCAGAACGAATTTATGCTACCAGATGTTATGGTTTTTCTCAGTCTGTGATTTGTGGCGCAACAGACAGGAGGCGGCTATATACTTCTGTATCAAACTTAGCTACACGAGTAATATACACATCAGGAAATTTACCAATAATGTATTTGTAAAGTACATATATTTGTAGTGTAGAGAATATCTCAGTACTAATGTGATATGTTATGGCAACATACATTAATACGGTAAACCAGTTGGTCTGCTACGTATGGTCCCATGGCGAATCTACAAAAATGTTTAATTTTTATTAATTTCTCGAATTTATCTTTTATTGTATTAGCAGACTTTAGTATGTAAACACATAAATCAAACACGAATCAAATTATGAAATAGGACGGTTTTTTTCTAAACGGTTAATACTTTTAGTTATCACAGAACACCACGAACACAGAAGATTAAAAATTTAATATTGCATTATTTATTACACAAACTGACAGATTCGCAAATAATGTATCAGTATGTTAAAAATGAGGAGAATGCAGTATCTGCATTGGAGAACAATTTTGTCGTAAGCAGATTCCTTTTCTTTCATATTCACCCATCAAAGTAAGATTAACAACGACAAAAAGTACTATGCAGTTCGAAGTGCCAAGTCTTTAAAAATATGGTATAATCTATTTTGAATATTTTAGTTTTGAGTGAGACCAAAGAGAAAGGAAATGAAACAGGAAAGAAAGAAAACTACCTACATTGTTATAGTAGAGTCAATGAAGATAAGCAAGCAAGAGCTGGAGTGTCCATAGCTCTATATGCCAAATTTGGAAATTATATTCGCAGTTGGAAAGCTATCGAGAAGAAACTGTAAACTATGGGGCCAAAAATTATGGTAATTGGTGTATATGCACTGACTAACGATGCTGCAAATAAAGAAGAAGAATAAATTTTTGAAGAACTTACATCCATACTCGATAAGGTGGAGCATATATGAAGAAATGGTACTCATGGGCGACTTCAATGGTCGCAAACGAAATAGTGGAGAATTTGGAGATAACACCTTGAACGATAATGGTGTGAGACCTATAGAAGCGTGTTACTAGTGTCACCTTAAAATGACTTTCTAGTGAAGCATAAAGGTTACTTGACGTATATCACAGTGGTCCAAATGCATCATCAAGAGCCTCCAACACGAATCCACAATCTTTTCATATAAAACAGACAGATTGACAGAAAAACTAAATCACAAGCCAGGGGAAAGTATAATAGATACACTTAAAAGAAGCGTTTCGTACTTTTCACTTCCTTCCTCTAAAAGACGAAGAGAGTATTGTAATCGCCAAACAATCACCTTCCGAGATTTCTTCAGATCTTCACGTTTCAGAGTTCCTAGACCACGAAAAACAGCTTTTCCCAATTCTGTCTGTCTATAAGTCTATCTGTCTGTCTGCCGTCTATCTGTCTGTGCGTTGTCTGTCGGTTATCTGTTGCCGGTATAACTCATTTTTTTTTGTTGGAGGAAGACGATATTTTGCATGCAGATTAAGTATATGTCTACTTGGCATTAAACCGGGACAACTTTGGACAAATACATACAGGTTGAGCACCTAACAAATATAAAATTTTGTTTATTTTTGTTTTAAGTGAGAAATACATAAAAGTAATAATTTACACATAGCTCAGGCTTTATCCTTGACAAAAATCAGACCTAACAGATAGTAAACAAACAGACTTTTTAAGCAGTGTTTTTTGGAAGTTGTTTATATCATTATTTAAGGCATGTAGTGGTTAGTAGATACTACTACTATATGTTAATATAGCTGACTATCATCTGCATACAGGTGATACTCAGCAGTTAATTATAGTGGAACTAGAGAAAAAATGGCTCGAGTAAAAACAGTAAAGTAAAAGACCTAAGATAGAACTTTGAAATAGTTACACCTGAGATTAATTCGAGAGATGGAGAAAGGAGATTGCTTTTGGTTGCATTTGTTCGATATATGAACTAATTAAAGTAATTGTATCTGCAAATGTTACTTTGAAAGTGTCGTTGACCCTGTCTGAAATATTTTTGTGGTAAACATTCAAGGGCGTTTGGTTTAGTCTATAGGATGATTGCTGCTTGGAGGGGTTATAAATGTTTAAAGGTATTATGAAAGGAGAGTACGGGGCCGGACATACGGGCGTCCACTTAGGTGCGGCGGGGGACACTAGTGCTCGAAGATACTCGGGCGCGGCAGAGCAGGGCGCAAAGACTCTAGGGCGCGAGAACGCTAGGGTGTCGGCCATTAAAGAACGGGATACAAAGGCGGGGAAAGCTACTTTTAACTACACTACTAGTTGTTTTCTAAAAGTAAAGCAGCTAGGAATGCTATGGCTACTAAGAAAAACTTTATTACCTAGCAATTGTCCAAAGATAAGAAAAGTGGAAAAATTATTTAGTCGGCTACCTCAGATGTAGGTTCTTATTACAGGTAAAATTTAGAAATCTTAATGTTTGATTTCGTTTAGTGTTTGAGATTTGCAGTTACAAATTCCTTGATATCTTAGCTTCTATAAGAAACATAATTCGGGGTTCGTGGCTTTGCGACATTACACGCACAAAGCGCACAGAGTGCGCGTTTTCAGCTAGTATTACGTATAACAATAATATAAATTAAGTGTTTTATTATATTAGTTATTTAAAATTTGACAAAGTTTAATAGTTTGCAAAGCTGTATAATTCTCGTTTATGTGGTATACCTAAAATTCAGTAGTTTAACGTTGTAATACGTTAATTGCTGTAGGTTTTAACGTAAAAGAAAACGCTAAAATGAGTGATTGCGGCTCTGACAGTTTTCAAAAGATATTAAGAAAATTTGGGGTTAAGGTCAAATGCAGAAGGAATTATCTCTTCGCAAAACCTCACTGGTTGGGAGCGCTAGACTCCATGGAGGCGCCAACCTTTTAAAAATTATTCGAATATCTTTCTAGCGTTCTCGGATATTGGTTTACTAAATAATATTTATATGCGCATCATTTATAGACAGAAATTATCATTTCGTGTTGAATTGATATAGGCACATTGTAACAAATGTTCGAACATAACCAGTAACATTTTTTATTTTCCGAAAACATTTCTCTGGCAGAAAAACTCAACTTCTCAGAAAATACAAATATAATCTCTTAGTTATTTCTAAGTATTTCAATACTAACCAGTAGTTTAACATTATTATTACTTTCGTTCCTTTATAGGTGCTGCATCACATTGGTATATTATTACACTAGTTTACTAAGACGGCATATTGTAGTCCTGCAATGCATCTTAGTAAACGAGTATAGTAACCTTATTTACGTTTTATAAAAATTATCAAATGCTTAGAATTTTGACATTTCATAAATGTCACAATCTGTGAGTTTTCTAGTGCAAAGTAGGCTGCTTCAATGTTTTTTGTATGGAAATAACAATACAAAAACGCTGCTATAATAAATTCTGTTATAGCACTGTTTTCGGTGTTATAAGAACTACATTATGAGATCAAAGTAGATAAAATATATCATTACGCCCGAGTCAGCAAACAATAAATCCCTTAATCCAGAATCGTGTTGAAATTAGAAACAGTTGGGGTACTCCAAAATGATATCAGATTTAGCCAATTTTAGACGGCCAATTCTAACTACGGATCATTATAATCACGACATTTGTTAACCACAAATAACTTTAGGCAGAAATGACTTTGAACCGAAATGAATAGATATACATTTAATTTACTGGTCTATCATTACCTCAAGAATTTTTAAATTTTTAGAAATTTTGCACTAACGGAGATAAAATAAAGTTTTCAGTTTTGAAACGTTATAACAAATAGCGAAACAAGCTTACATTCTATTCTAGTCAAATGTTGTTCTTTTAAGCCTTATTTTTAATGTTTCTAAAACTATTTCTAACAACTTAATGTTTCCATCGTCTGAGAAGACAGCAGCAAAACGGCCTATTCGGAATTTTCTATTCGGAGCTTGTGAAATTAAAATCTTCATAGTTTTTACTTAACAATTTGTTTTTTTTTGTTACCGAATAACGTTTACTAGTCGAAAATTTTTGTTATTCAGGAACATGACCATTTCATACTTCAAAGAATTACTCGTATTAATGCATATAATAAAGGCCTGAACAATAATCTGATATTAATCACACGTATATTAAAAAACACAATGAAGGAAGCAAGTTAATGTAGAACTTTTAGATTATTTGTATGGCTTAGTAATATGTAATTGGATAAGAATAGGTTAATTCAATTGAAATTCTTTTTCAACTTCTTTAGGATTTAGCAAATAGTGTTGTGTCGTACAAAATTATCAACCATTTAAATGTTTTTATAGGTAAGATACAGTGTGTCTCAGGATTGATGTTACAAGAGGTGAGATAGATTAAATTTTTTTGAATATTATTTTAAGCTTTTGGGATTCGGTTCTGCTTGGTTTGTAAAGAATTTTAAGAATATTTTCAGTTTTTGAAAAACAAGTAGGCCTTGACAGAGAAGCAAAAACTATTTTATTTTCTGGTAAACTATCCTTTTTGTTCATGATATGGCAAAATTTTATTAAGAAAAGTTGTTCAGAATGAGAAATTATGTCCCTATACAAAATTTCGGGAAGATGATACGTCTTTAGATTAAAGAGTAATTTTTATAAATTCAATTTATATACAAAGAAATTGAAAGCAGCTCCGATCTAGAGTCAGATCACTTCCCAATAATCATAACTATGAGCACAACTCCTATTTGTAAAATCCCACCACTAAGACTCTGTACCACAAAGACCGACTGGAAGCTGTTCCAACTTCTCATCAACAGCAATGTCAGCCTGGCGCACAGAATGTCCACTCCTAACGAAATTGATGAAACCGTAGAGTACCTCACAAACCTGATCCAAGAAGCAGCCTGGATGGCTACGCCGATTGAACGTAATGATGCACCGAAAAACCAAAATATACCACTACATATTAGGCAACTAGTAATAGCAAAACGCAGAGTTCGTGCCAAATGGCAAAGGCCCAGAAACTCTCGAGACAAGACTACCTTAAATATTCTAACCCACTGACTTCACGATGCTGTCGAGGAGAACAAAAATGCAATATTCAGTTACTACTTGACTAACCTTTCACCAGTCGACCACTCTATCTGGAAAGCGACTAAAAAGTTCAAAAGACCTACTACTTCAATGCCACCTCTAAGAAAACCAGATGGAAGTTGGGTCGCTCTAAAGAAGAAAAAGCAAACACCTTCGGCGAACACCTTGCTCAAGTCTTCAAGCCAATACCATCAAATGACCCAAATTTCGAAGCAGAGATAGAGGAATATCTCAACTCGCCAGGGCAATTATCTCTACCTGTGAGACCAGTTTCCTCTGTGGAAGTGTTCAGGGAGGAAACTAACCAACTCACATAAAGCCCCTGGCTATGATCTTATAGTTTGGAACATACTAAAACACCTCCCAAAGAAAGCAGTGATACTCATAACAACAATATACAACCGAATGATTGCCATCTCTCACTTCCCCACTCAATGGAAATATGCGCAAATTACTATGATTGCCAAGCTTGAAAAACCCCCGCAAGAAACCAGCTCATATCGTCCGATAAGCCTGTTAGTCCTCCTATCTAAACTATTCGAGCGTCTATTCTTATACAGAATTAAGGAAATAACACCAATAGATGAGCTAATTGCCCTGCGCCAGTTTGGCTTCCGCGAAGGACATTCTACGATCCAGCAATGTCATAGAATACTAAACTATATCAAAGAAAACCTGGAAGGGAAGAAAATGTGCGCCTCGGTGTTCCTAGATATACAGCAAGCCTTTGATAAGGTTTGGCACCTCGGGTTGTTGTATAAAATAAAAAGAAAGCTTCCTCACCAAATTTACCTCCTACTAAAATCCTACCTAACCAGAAGATACTTCAAAGTTCAATTCGAAAACGCACTCTCAAACTACCATCCCATTAACTCTGGTGTCCCGCAAGGTAGTGTACTCGGTCCCTTCCTATACCTCCTGTACACTGAAGACATTCCAACTACAAACACCACCTTAATTGCTACCTTCGCAAAAGAGACTGCAATAATGTCATAATATACCAATCCTGATAATGCATCAGATAAGCTGTAGGCTCACCTAAATCTTCTTCAAATCTGGCTAGATCGTTGGAGAATTAAAGTTAATAGCAGTAAATCTACTCAAGTTACATTTACTACTAAACACACTATTTGCCCGCAAGTTACCATTTTCAACCAACCTATACCAATCCGAACTGAGGTGAAATATCTAGGACTCCACTTGGATCAAAGACTGGCTTAGAAAGCCCACATAAAAGCCAAAAGACAGCAACTAAACCTCAAAACAAAATATGTACTGGCTGATTGGACGTAAATCCCAACTAACCTTAGAAAGGCAGCTGTTACTGTATAAAGTCATCCTTACACCCATTTGGTCCTACTGGATCGAACTTTGGGGATGAAGTAAACCCTCAAACACAAAAATGTTGCAGTCATTTCAATCGAAGACGTTACATATTCTGGCCAACACTCTATGGTTCGTCAGCAACTAGACCCTCCACCTTGACCTCGGAATTCTTGTCATCAACGAAGTCATCAAAAATTCTGCTATCAAAAGCTGAGATCGCTCTTTAAATCACACCAACCAACTCATAGCCGACCTCTACCCCCACCAGCCCGCTAATAGAAGACTGAAGAGGCAATGGCCCGAAAATCTCCTTATTGAATTCTGGAGACCCATCAGAGGATGGTGCCCAACTCATGTTATTTAGCAATCATTATACTACTTACTGATTACTCTGTATTGAATAGATTGTAAATTTGCATTAAAAACTTTAAAAAAATTATATTGCTTAATCTAAAACTTAACGGTTTTTCTAAGTTGACAGATCTTCCTGCAATTTTGTATACCGCCATAAAATATCATTTTCAACAACATTTCTTAATAAAACTTTGCCGTATCGTGAACAAAAAGGGTAGTTTACCTGAAAAGAAAATAGTTTTCGCTTTCCTGTCAAGGCCTACTTATTTTTCAAAAACTGAAAATATTCTTAAAATTATTTTCAAATCAAGCAGAACCGAATCCCAAGACCTTAAAATAAAATTTTAAAATTTTTAGTCCGTCTCACCTCTTGTAACATCAATCCTGGGACACACTGTATATTAAATTTTGTTATTTTGCGTGGTTTGTAATGCAGTTCTAAAAATATTAAGGAGCAAATAAAAAGCAAATATTAGTGGAAAAATAACTCAAAAATACTAAGAGAATGTAGCACTGATAATTATAGCAAAACATGTTGTTAAACATACATGCAGTTAACAAGAACTTCTACAAATACATTGCTATTAGTAGTTTTAACATTGGTTTAACACATTTATTCCGACATTTTAAAATTTAAGGCAATTCTTTAATATTCAATTTAAAAAGCAAAAACATTTTGAAAATTAATTATTATTGTATCGTCATTTCTTTAACCCTGTACGACATTTTCAAGTGAAAATCTAGTAAGAAACGGTTTTAAGAAAAATGTTACTGTTATTTCAAGTACCGAAATAAATCAAATTCAAATCGAACTCCCAGTCCTGCATTGCTACAATAACTGTTAAATATATTTTTGAAGTAAGTTATCTCAAGTATCACGTCAGATATACAAAAACTTCTATCTAACTGTGGTAAATTCGCGGTTCCATAAAATCGTTTCTATGGGGTATTTACAAGAAATTTACAATATGACAGGATGTCGGTAAACGAAATAAAGATGTTAATTTCCAGACGCTACCACTTTTAGATCGGCAAATCAGCTAACTTAAAAGTCGAAATAGTGAAAGGATCTTAAAAGGTGCTCGATTCTAACCAGCGTGCAGCATTTGATAGAAACAAGAGGTGAGTATGCTTCTCCGTATTTCACCAAAAAGGAGAATCTAAGGGTGGAGAATGGAACAGAGGCCAGGAAAGGTAGAGAAGTACTGCCCCGACATTCGCCTGAGAGGAGATACTGTGTTGACCCAGAAAAGCTACCTAAAAATCTGAGCAGGACGGCCCCGGGAATCGAACTCACGACCTCCCGAATGCTAAGCAGACGTGGTAACCACTACTCTACAGAGCTCGGTACACTATTATACAGATAGTAAATCCGTATTTATTTTGGATCAAATTCGCTATCGTATTATTTCTTATTAAAATAATAATATACAGCTGAATAAATAATTGTAGATTTACTTTTTAAATTAAAAAATCTGGTGTGATACACTCACACAACTTCATTTTACAGTGATCTTATAATTAGTCAAAAATTTCATTTTTAATTTTTAACCATTTGTTAAAAATTTTCAAAAATTACAAATTCTACAAAAACGGTACAAAATCGAGTGTTAGTTGAAGAGACAAATTTTCTCTAGAATTTTAAGGTGAATTCAAAAATGTAATAATATACCGGGTGTTTTATTTAAAATAGGAGTTAATAAAAAAAATAGAAAAAAAACCAAAATAAACCCACTTTAAAAGTATTCAACTGGAAAATCACGTATCTCACATCAATACACATTAAAAATGTAATAAAAACGTAAAGTTTAAAAAAAATCGTTTGAGCCGTTTTTGAAAAAATCGAAAAAAACTGAAAAATCACAGGAGTAAACATCTACTTCCGGTTATGCGATTTTCTTCAAAAGCTTGCTGTCTCATCTACATAGTACACAAAACTTATATATGAAGTTTCAATGCCAAACCTCTTTTCATTTTTGAGATATTCTGTTCACAGACAGACAGACAGACAGACACACAGACAGACCAATGAAAAAAATTTTTGGGGTGAATCCAATACTTCCTTTATAGTAAAAGGAAGTAAAAAACAGAATTTTCCATTGCCAAATGCGTTACGCATTCAGAAATGGTAAATTCCAAGGGAGCCACGGCGTTAGATTGCTTATATACTCAAAAATGGTGCAGAATGTGAGAAGAGGAGGAAGGTGCCTTAAAATTAAAAAAACACGATTAGTTATTATCATATACCATTTTTTGAAACTAGAGAAAGGAGCTAAATTAATCGATGATTTTGAAAATGGGTTTCTGTTATTCCAAAGTGATTTCTAGTTAAAAATAAAATACAAAATCAATCACAATTGTGGTACTACATTACTGTAACTAGGGTATATTCCAGATGGTTTACGGACGTCTCGCCCCCGCCGTTTCGCCCCCAGCCGTTTCGCCCCCGAACCGTTTCACCCCCGAAGTTTTACCTCTAGCTTTAACCAGCTTCAGCTGTTTCCAGTTCCACCACGCGGAGGTAGCTAGCCGGATTTCTGCAACCGTTATTTTGTATTTTATTTTCTTTTAAATTTTTTTTGTTTATGTTTTAATTTTAGTTTTTTAATTTTTTTTTAACTTTTATTTGTTTTTGTTTGTTGGTGTTTGTGTTTTAATTTTAGAGTTTTTTGTATATCCATATAAAGAAAAAGAAAACTTTTAATATCTATATTCCGACGTGCAACCGGAATAAATTCAAAATTCAAAGTTGTACGCAATCCCACTCAAGTAATCAATAACTTGACGATTTTCAAAATCTTCAACGATTCTTTTCACACGAGCTGATATTGTGACATACTTTTTATTTCTTGGATTTCCTTGATTTCCAGCAATTACTTGTACTATTTCGTAGTGGTGAATACTTTGCTGCTTCTGCAAACATTCAATAAAACGAAAAATATTTGGAAATTGCGATCCACATGTTTCTTGAAAAGCGCGGTGCCATCCTTCCACGTCATTATTTGTGCGATGTTGGTCGTTAAGAGTGCGCTGATAGACATTCCAAATCTGAGTTGGAAAATTTGGAATTTGACGTCCACGACGTAGTCTTCGACCAATATATGCATCTCCAAAGTAATTGGCTATGGGTACAGCCTCTTCAGGAAATCCTTCGCTTTCAACTAATTTGGCGAATGCATCGCTTACGTCATCTTCAGGAATAAATGGCAAAGCGGGAATCATTCTGATCCAACGAGCGAACTCGTGATCATTTTCGTATCGAGCTTTGAGACCTTCAGTTTGAACTTTTCTCCAGACGGATTGCGATAAATAAAAAAACCATCCCGTCTTTAAAATACCTGGAAATTCCAATTGAAATGCTTGGATGGCAGCGAGTTCGAAATCCTTCATAAGTAGAGTTGGCTGCAGTCCAGGTTGCAGACGTTTCAATTCTTGCAAAATTTTCACATACGTAGCTCTTGATTTATTTGGTAAATGAGCGTACACTAGCGGTACAACGGCATTGTATTTGGTGGAGTGGATTGTGTAAAGTTGTTGAAACATGGCTGCTGCGGTACTGAACGTACCATCTGCAAACCATTCTTGACTTTGGGCCAAAAGATGAAGGTTGCTTCTAGTTGAAAAGATAAGCAATTAAGCATCCTTCCTGACATAAGTTAATCCTCCGAATCATACATCAGAAACTGCTGCACTTGACCATCAATCACAATTTCACTAAATACTCGAGGAATCACCAATTCTTGGATATTTCTTGGAAGGGCAGGTGCTCCTTCATCTCGTCAGGCTCTACGGATAGTTTTTTTCAATGCATCCTTTTTTGGCAAAATTGCCGCAACATCTGCGTGAGCTTCTGCAATGACGTTTGCAATAATCTGCTGTGGTCTCTCCTGTGTCGTCGTGGCACGCTCCTTTGCCGTCGCAACCAAACGAATAGCTGCTGGCCTGGCAGCTTGTGCCGCATGATTATGTTGCGTAGCGATTTTAACAACTTCACCATCTATGCCGTCTGTCCATACTCGTCCCTTGCAGCTTGATCTATGTTCGCACACCCATATCCCATGTTCTTCATTTTTTGGAGAAAACGTAAATGTGTTTTTCATGAACAAGTTTACGCTTGTTTCGTTTTGACACAACGTACTCCGCCATTAGTAGAAATATCGAACGGAACTGAACTAGTCGTAACGAAACACATTAGGAAAGTTGATAATATATTGACTTAGAGCAACATTGAAATGAAAAGACACCAGCGTCATAACTGCGATGTAGTTGATTTTCTGTCGGACGGATCCATTACGTAAATAAAGGGGTAACAGCGTGACACACAGCGGTGAGTAGCGTCGGCTAAATATATTTCTCGGTATTTATAAGTTTTCTACGTGGATGGCAAAACGCGGACAATGAGATTGTGGCTCGCGAGGAACCTACATACATACTTATACATAATATTAGAAGAAATTTACTTTAAACCATAACCTAACCTCAAATATTGTACTAAAATTTTTTTAACAAGATCTACAGAACACACTGCCATCTTCTGTATGAAATGTTTTCTCTAGTCCTTTCACCCACTTCTTTAAAAGTTCAAGTTTGTTGAGTTTCGCTTTAGGCATTTTAAAGAATAAGGATCATAAACACACAATATTGGAATGCCACACAAAACGACTGCTGACAGTGATGTCGCTCGGAGCCACCTTACTAAAAATATGGATTATGTACATAAAATTAAACAAGATAAACTAAAAAGGTTGTTAAAATTATTGAAATTAGGTGACAAATGAAAAATAGGTAAAATTAACAAATAGGTCAAAAATATTCTCCTCAGCATAGAATTTCGGCTTAGACCGCGTAGTATTTGTATATGAACACCCAGCATTTTCTGGCTTAATGTGCCTTGCACCTTGTGAAGTCGAGCAAAAACCCGCGCGATGGCCATGCTCTTTGGTGGCTCGTGTTGTTTGAGTATCTTGAGAACGAGGATATTTAGTCAGATTTGGCCGTTTTGCTGGTTGTGCATCCATATTCACTAACGTTTCGCAAGACCTTGCAGCTTGCATCATCAGAGTGAAAGTCGCACTAAGAACCGAAGGTCGGTGTGGAGCTATTTATAGTCATCTGTGCCAGGCGCGCGGAGTGGCGTAACGCTGGTTGGTCATCCGAGTGCAACGTAATCCGTGGGGCGTGGCCGTATGACGCACAGTGGTTGTAATGCTTTAGATCGTGTATCACAGGGGTCCACGTTTTACTAAGTTTAAAGCCATCTTCCCTGTTGATATTATTTGGATGTTTTTCTATCTCTATGGCTTCACGTATCACTCGCGGGAAGTAATGAGGTATTCTGGCAAGTACTCTGGCATGCTCAAATTCTAAAGTGTGTCCATTTGTAAATGTATGCTCAGCTACGGCTGATTTTGTGATGCGTTTGTGTTTGCAATCGCCTTTATGTTCTTGGAGTCTTAGATCAAAGGAACGACCAGTCTGTCCAATGTAACTCGAACCGCAAGAACCAGGAATGCGATATACGCCAACGGTTTTTAAACTTAGAATAGTGTCTTTTACCGATCTGAAGCCGTTACCCAAAGTTTCCTTGCTCGTGAACACTGTTTTGATGTTGCATCGTTGCAGGACACGTCCTATCTTATCAGTCGAGCTTTTAACGTAAGGTAGAAATGCTAAGCCTTCCAGAGGTGAAGATTCTTTTTTAGCCTTTTTTTGTCATAGTCTTGTCTAGTGCTTTTCGTATGGCGGTAGTTGTGTATTCGTTCCTTTGTAAAGAGTCAAACAGATGTAGCTTTTCTCTCTCTAGATTTTCCTCGTCTGAGATACGACCCAGACAGCACAAGTAGGTTCTATGAATGTGCTAAGAATATATATAGGGAATATTTAAATGTTATCAGAATGTTCTCAAATCATACCGATATGTTCTGAGAATGTTCTATGTACATTAAAAGTAGACTGTTTTGAATATTTTCAGAATGTTCATACAATATTACAGAGAATATTTTTAGTACATTCCCAGACAGCACAAGTAGGTTCTATGAATGTGCTAAGAATATATATAGGGAATATTTAAATGTTATCAGAATGTTCTCAAATCATACCGATATGTTCTGAGAATGTTCTATGTACATTAAAAGTAGACTTTTGAATATTTTCAGAACGTTCAAATAATTTACGGAGAATATTTTTAGCACGTTCTTGAATCTGCAGTTGAAGCATTATTTAAATATAGGTATTCTACGAACATCTGCACTACATGTGATATTAAATCATAAAAATGTAATCAAAATAAGAGTAAATAAGTCATTGCAAACAATTTATTATTTACTGTACTACTTTAAATATAACACATCAGCTAGTAGTCTAGGTATTCATTATTTAACAATAAAATTAAATGACGCAATTATTCGTTTCCTTTTTTCTGTTCACGCTCTTTGGCTTTTACCAGCCACATTTTAATAGCAGCTTCTACATCGGCTGTTGTAGTATTCTTATGAATTTTTTCTACTGCACCTAAAATACAATTTCTTTGTCAGTTTCAATGATTAAGAAAATGATTGAGAGCTACTAAACTACAACAAATATTACAAAACACTTGCACTTGAATTAAAATCTTCGCTAAAAAACGCAGCTAATTTATTCTGAAGTTTAGCTGTTACGCAGTTCATATCATAACATACAAGAACAAAAAAAATAGAATCACAACTTTTCGTTAGTAAGCATTTTGTACAAACTCAGTGACTACTTTAGTAAGTTTACTATTATTTCATGTGCCAAAAAATGTCATGCAATTTATTTATTTTTATATAGAATGTATAAGAGAATAGAAATGTTATAATTAATGTCCTAAAAAAACGTACCTATTATAACACGTGAAATGGAGAGAACCGAAAAGTTTGCTTTTGCTTTGAACCCAATCCAGCTGTACTGATGCATTCCCAGCGTGTTAGAGAATAATTTTGTCATTATCCTCTTTACCATCACTTTGCAATTTGAGCCACCAGTTTTAGCAAGTTCATTCACCTGAGAATAAAAGCCATTTATGAATTATGTTTAAAGTTCAAAGAATTTTGTAATCTTACAAATTGTAACAAAGTGTCTTTGTTGCTGATATGTTCCTCCACTTCATTCAATTCATTCAAGGTCTGTAAAGGAAAATCAAATTTATTAAGTATCAAATCTGTAACCTCTGGTTCCTCGCTCTGTGCTCTATTTTGCCTAACAGAATTAACATCCTCCAAAATTTGATCCAGTTTACAATTTATAAGGCTAAATTGCCTCAAAACTTGTCTTTTAAATGCATCGTCTGCAAAACAATAACTTAAACAGATATATGAACAGTGTACTACTAATTACCTGAGAGATTTGAGTTTGCTCGACTTGGCGTAATAAATTGCGTTGAATCTACGGAATGTTCTTCAGCTCTATCTAAAATTGAACAATTGCTTATTATATAAAATAAATGCTTAGAAACCCAAGTACCTGCAGTAGATGTTTTATTGCGCTGATGCACAATTTTCGAGGAACTACTTGCAGGAAAGTCTAAAATTATATCATTAGTAGATAGTAATATTTGACAGAATAGGAAACACATGGGCAACCATCAATGCAATACTGAAATACATTCATTATATTTTCTAACCTTTTTTTAATACAATTCATATTTTCCCCCGTCTTCTTCTTTATCAAAGACGGCATTTCAATTACTACGTCATCTTCACTTTCCTCCTCATTAGTTTCATCACCGTTGTATCCCTCGGTATCTGATTCGGTCTCTTCAGGAAAAAGTTTTTTCTTAATCCTTGGCCTCTTTGATTCAACATCAGAGTTCAGATCTGATGTTGTTTCTGCTTTTAAAGCCTTCATTCGGGCTTTGTTTAAATTGTCTGAAATTATTGTTACTGTGATAATTAAATATTTATAAGAAACCCTAGTATATTAACTTACCGTATATCCCACCGATTATACGAATCTGATGCTTTTCCCAACTCTCCGTTGGAGCTTCACCTTTGGAAATCAACGATTTTAATTTCATCCCGGTCCAAGGGGGCCAGTAGCATTCTTTATCTTTCAACCACGAAATGGGGACTGCTTCCACTGTATCATCTTTTATAAAATGGACAACCTTCCACTGCATGTTACTGATATTCTGTATAAATGCGATTGCAAAAATGATGCAAAATAAATTTATTACAAGACATATAACAAAAACAAACCTAAATAGACACATCATAAATGAACTACCATCTTTTAAAAACAAACACTAAACATAAGAGGCACTTAATACAAAAAATGTTTGAAAATTAAAATACTACCAAGTTACAAATGGTTAGCAGCCAAAAATAAAAATTTTAGAATGTAAATATACATTTCAATATCTTAAATTATCTACTTTTTACACCTGTAATCCTATTCAAACATTGTTAGTAACCCTTTGATTGTTTATGCAACATGATAAAAAAAAATTAATAAAGGGCGGTTGTGAAAAATATAAGTAAAACTCAAACTTAACTAAGTGTCAACAATAGGTGAAGTGTGTTAAATTTCTACATTTGATTTTTCTGCGACGCACTCTTTATTAATTTTTTTTTAATTACGTAATAAGGTAATATGTTAATTATTAATTTTAAGCTACTTGTGAAGCATAGGAAAAACTACATGTCCAGTATCATATGGTAGTGCTACCAATTTGTTACATATGTCTTGTATTGGCCAAACTGATAGAGGTCCTAGATCACTAACAAAATATATTCCTAAACTTGAAGATTCACATGGTTTCAAAAAAAAATTATCCATTTTCATAAATCTTCTTCCTTCAGCATAGAGTTTATTATTTTTTTCCACAAAATTATGAACTTCCATAATGCTTTCATTTTTAAAAACACAGAAATTATTGCCAGCACGACTTATATCCAATGTAAATGATGGAAATTTAATTCTTTCATATTGACCGGTAAAACCATTTGGAAGTGGTCCTTTATGGTGCTCTCTTACAGGTGTTATCAAGCTGGAAACTACAACTTCATTTTCTGTAACATTTTCCAATTCTGTTAACCTTCTCATAATCTGAGAAAGGGGATGTTCCGATTTTCGAATTAATTTCTTTAAACGCTGTAAAAAGTTTTCAAAACAAAATGCACTGTACGAGTCTACACACCCGAATACTTTAATGTCATCTGATACATGTATCAACCCATGAACATTGTGAGAGATATATTCTTGTCCATATATTACACCAAAGCTTTTTACAAAATATAATAGCAACGATTCGGCAAAGTCGTGATATTTATTTAAATGTTCATTGTTAGCAAATATGGTAAAAGCGATATGTAAACATAAAAAGTTTACATATTTTTCCTCTGGAAGAAAATTCTTTAAAACAACAGGGCCCGAATAAAATAAAAAAAAACGAAACTCTGTGGCTTTCCAACGTTTTACTTCATCTAATGATCTTGGCTTTCTCACAAATTCTAACGGAATCCCATTTTTAAACGATGCATGTAGATTTGATATGTTTTTTATGTTTTGCGGACTTAATTTATTAGGTGCCTTGCCAAACATCCACAAATTAACAATGGGCTTCTTTACTACCCCAAGATAAAGGAGATGCATATACTCTAAAGGAAAGTTGGTAACCATACCAATTCCTGGTATATTTTCTAACACCGATGTGTCAGTATGGTGTGATGCTTGTGCCTTTGTAGAGAAATTTATATCCGTCCTTTTTTTACAATTGGTTTTAGGAAAACATGTTCGACCTTTTAGATATGTTCCTTTCTCCATGCATTTTGTGCATGAATAAAAGCCAGTGTGTCCTTTAGTGTAAGAAATAAAGGCTTTTGCTGGTACATCGCAAATGAAACCTTTAATTGAAAACGGTATAATTTTATCTTTAATTAAAATCCCGTTAGTTGTTAATTCTATTGCTTCCTCGACAAATTCTTGTAAAAAATCATTTGCACTAGCTGGTTTTTCGTAACCATGATATATTCCTATAACTGATACTTTTTGATTATGATTATACAACGTACACAAAATTGGATATATCTGACTTCCTGAACTTTTACTTAGTGGTAAACCGTCCACATTGCAAAGTAATGCAACTTCTTCTAAATCTAAACTACTGCACAATTTTTTAACAGCTTGTTTTATTCCTATGTGCGCATACAGGCCTGGTTCAACTTTTCTAACAACGGTATTTCGAGGTGTTGATAAAAATGTTCTAGGATCTGCGGGTAACTCTAACTCTGGTATCGATAAGGATTTAATTAACACTAATAATTCACCGATTGCTGAATGTGGAATGTGATTTTTCAATGCCCACAAACGTAAACCACTTTTAAAGTTTAAAGCAGCATTAATGCCACTGTCGGTGGTATCTACATATATGTAATTTGTAGTTTCCACAAAACGTTCTGTTGGTACATTTACATCTACATCAGATTCTTCACGGTCAAGATGTTGTATGTTTTGTTTTATATTCAAGTTAACATGGTCCGATACTTCATATTGTTGATCATTGATATCATCTACACATCTTTCATTGTCAAAGTCTTGATTAATTGAATTTTCAACTAGTTTCAAAGATTTTGTGTTCAACGTAGAAACTTTTTTGTAAAAACTTGCGGAATACTTTCGTTTGGGCATTATGAATTAGTAACAGCAAAAGTTATTATTACACATTACTGCCTTTAAATAAAGCTTTGGTGGATTTGATGACAAAACAGTTGCCTTCACACACTATTGTTATTATAATAAATAAGGTTCTAGTTGCCTTGTACAATGTGCACAGGTTTTAGGTTAGGAAACTTAAAAATATAATGTGAAGCAAGGGCATGCTATTAAACAAATTCCAATTTTCATCTGTAATTATCCAGTAGTAACGTAGAAATTAATGCGTGTATTAATTAAATTTACCTTATAGCAAAACGTTAATAACAACACACTTCCACTTTAAACTTTATCGCCACACAACACCTACGCGATTTTCAGAACAGCTGCATTAACGGACAAAATACAGTGAACCAAGTCCACAAGTCAAGGCTGCCAATGGCGCAGTAAACATTTCCCGAAATTTATTACGAAAATTCCCGCTTTTTCATGAACGCAGAACGGAATTATTTTCCTTCGATATTGCTATGATAAGAAATGTTCTTTACATTTTTGACTTTGCCATATACATGAGTGATCGATCTTTTATCTTTAAATTTTGTAAAAAAAACTGTAAGAAAAGGGAATGCAAATTTTAATATATTCTAGGCACGTTCTCAGTACATTATTCAAAAGGATCCGAAATAGAAATTTTTCGAATGTTATATAAATATTCTCATATATATATTAACGTGCTAAGAATATTCTAAGAATATTTAGATAGTATATTCCTAAAACAGAATATTGTCATATTGTAGGAATGTTCTCAGAACGTTCGGTGCTGTCTGGGGAACGGCTCTTGTCGCCAGCGTCTGGAGGACTGTTGCTTTTTGCATTGGATGGTGGTGTGAGTCAGCATTTAGATATCTGACCGTGTGTGTTTTCTTTCTATAGACTGCATGTCCTAAACTGCCATCTGATTTACGTTTCACCAGTACGTCTAGAAACGGAATACTGCAATTTTCCTCTACTTCCATTGTGAATTGTATGTTGGGATGTACGGAATTCAGGTGTTTTAGAAACAGATTCAATGTCTGGCGTCCATGTAACCAGATGACAAAGGTATCATCTACATATCTCAACCAGCAAGTCGGTTTTAGCTGCGCTTGTTCGAGAGCCTTGGTTTCAAAAGCTTCCATGTAGATATTAGCGATAACAGGTGATAGCGGTGAACCCATGGCCGCTGCTTCGACTTGTTCGTATATTTTATTGTTCCAACTGAAATAAGTGATTTTCAAGCAAATTTCGATAAGTTCAACTTGGTCTGTAGGCAAGAGATCGTTGTGCATTACTAGCACCTCATCAACCGGCACTTTCGTGAAGAGTGATACTACGTCGCAACTGAGTAAGAGATCATCTTTGTTTAACTTTATGTTCTTTAGTTTCTGGACAAAGTCTGCTGAATCCTTGACAAAGGAGTCTGTTTTACCAGTTAGAGGCTGTAGTATACTGGTTAAATGTCTTGCCAAAGCATGTGTAGGAGAATTGATCGCGCTGACAACTGGTCTCAACGGCACGCCCTCCTTATGTGTCTTAGGTAGGCCATACATGCGAGGAGTTATTGAATTTCTAGAAATCAATCGGTGCTTTAAAGTGGGATCGATACTATCGGAGCATTTTATGGCAGAGGTTATCTTAGTTTTGAGAGAGGTAGTGGGATTGCGGTTTAGACTTTTGTAAGTTGTATCAGATAGTAAGACTTCCATCTTCGCATTATAATCTTCAGTGTTCATTACCACAGTAGCATTTCCTTTGTCAGCTTTGAGAACGACAATGTCTTTGTTCTTCTTTAATGCGAACATGTCGAAGGAGCGGACATGGGTTCACCGCTATCACCCGTTATCGCTAATATCTACATGGAAGCTTTTGAAACCAAGGCTCTCGAACAAGCGCAGCTAAAACCGACTTGCTGGTTGAGATATGTAGATGATACCTTTGTCATCTGGTCACATGGACGCCAGACATTGAATCTGTTTCTAAAACACCTGAATTCCGTACATCCCAACATACAAGTCACAATGGAAGTAGAGGAAAATTGCAGTATTCCGTTTCTAGACGTCCTGGTGAAACGTAAATCAGATGGCAGTTTAGGACATAATAATAATAATAATAATAATAATAATAATAATAATAATAATGCTTTATTGTCCAACAGAAAGAAAAATCCAATTATAGGACAATTTACACAATAAACTAAAGTATTACATATTAATAATCTAAACTTTAACACTAAACGCTCGCTTATAGTGAAACAAACTGAAAGGAAATACAATATAATACTATACCTATACCTACTAAACTAACAAAAGCTGTCTATACTAATTCTAATACGTTATTTAAATTACAATAATTAATATCGCACCTATTTGAGATGTCATTGTAGTTCTGACTCATCTTATAAAGCAGTGATTTTTGTAGTACATTAGTACGTGGGGTAGGATTATAAAATGTTACGAAATTTCTATTTTGACGTGACGGTACTTGGAAATTAAGCATTTCCAGAAGAAATGGACAATCGATTTTGCCATGAAGAATATTATATAAATAAGTAAGACTAATTATTTTCCTTCTTCTTTCTAAACTAATCATATCAAATCGTTCCAGTAATAATGGTTGTGAATAACTTCTTTCTGGGTAAACTCCGTCTGTTTTGTAGCTTAAGAATTTCAAAAACTTCCTTTGTATTGATTCTAGATTAATTATTTGATATTCATAGAAAGGGTACCAAATTAAAACACAATACTTAAGTTTTGAGCTGATTAAAGAAAAGAATAAGGTTTTCAAAGCAACTAATTAGTAAAGGATTTACAGTTTCTTACGACAAACCCCAGCATTTTCAGAGCGGAAGTATATACGGTCTCTATATGACCAGCGAAACTAAATTTATCGTCAAAAAGAACTCCTAGATCCTTAACGGTGTCACTGCGTTGTAATAAGTTTGAATTTATAGAATACATATACACTAATGGTTGTAATTTACGAGTGTATGAGACTACTCTGCACTTCGATATGTTAAGTTGAAGTTTATTGGTGTCATGCAGTCTATAGAAAGAAAACACACACGGTCAGATATCTAAATGCTGACTCACACCACCATCCAATGCAAAAAGCAACAGTCCTCCACTCTGGCGACAAGAGCCGTTCGTATCTCAGACGAGAAAAATCTAGAGAGAGAAAAGCTACATCTGTTTGACTCTTTACAAAGGAACGAATACACAACTACCGCCATACGAAAAGCACTAGACAAGACTATGACAAAAAAAGCTAAAGAAGAATCTCCACCTCTGGAAGGCTTAGCATTTTTACCTTACGTTAAAGGCTCGACTGATAACATAGGACGTGTCCTGCAACGATGCAACATCAAAACAGTGTTCACGAGCAAGGAAACTTTGGGTAACGGTTTCAGATCGGTAAAAGACACGATTCCAAGTTTAAAAACAGCTGGCGTATATCGCATTCCTTGTTCTTGCGGCTCGAGTTACATTGGACAGACTGGTCGTTCCGTTGACCTAAGACTCCAAGAACATAAAGGCGATTGCAAACACAAACGCATCACAAAATCAGCCGTAGCTGAGCATACATTTACAAATGGACACACTTTAGAATTTGAGCATGCCAGAGTACTTGCCAGAATACCTCATTACTTCCCGCGAGTGATACGTGAAGCCATAGAAATAGAAAAACATCCAAATAATATCAACAGGGAAGATGGCTTTAAACTTAGTAAAACGTGGACCCCTGTGATACACGATCTAAAGCATTACAACCACTGTGCGTCATACGGCCACGCCCCACGGATTACGTTGCACTCGGATGACCAACCAGCGTTACGCCACTCCGCGCGCCTGGCCCAGAGGACTATAAATAGCTCCACACCGACCTTCGGTTCTTAGTGTATCCTTGTTCTCAAGATACTCAAACAACACGAGCCACCAAAGAGCATGGCCATCGCGCGGGTTTTTGCTCGACTTCACAAAGTGCAAGGCACATTAAGCCAGAAAATGCTGGGTGTTCATATACAAATACTACGCGGTCTAAGCCGAAATTTTATGCTAAGGAGAATAATTCGAGTAACCGCGAAAGCCTCAAACAGTACAGGTCAAAAATAGTTAATAGTTATTTACGTGGCAAGCTTAATAAATTAGCCTTTATGGGCGAGCCGGATAATTTGCAAGGAGAGCGACGTAACGTAGGAGCGAGCCCTGTAATCTGGTGAGCGCCAATAAAGGTTAATTGCAAGAGAACCGCGTACCTTTTATTTTTTCTTGGGGAACATCCTAAAAATTAATATTAGTGATTAATGAAGGATGTGATGATTAGAAAACAAGGTGCATGTAAAGTCGCCAGGGCAACATTTTACAGGCACCTTGCCTGTAAAGACTCATTTACCAGTCAGTTCAGACGACAATAACGTTTTACAGGCACCGTGCCTGTAAAGACTCGTTTACCAAGTCAGTTCGGAGAACAATAAACGACCTTTTAACAAGTCAAGAGGAAATAAAAATAAGTTAGGTTCATATTAAATCTTTCTCTTCAAAACGAATTTCGGTATAATCAGCACATACGTAACTCTGTTATGTTAACAAAGGTCCCATCTCTAGTAGCTAAGGGGCTGTCTCTGAGGTAATTACCAATTTCATCATGTTTTCCGACCCCTTTTCAAAAACAAATAAACGCTGCCAATGACTGAAATTGCAGGTAATGGTTTTATAATAGATCATTACAAATTCCTGTTGATGTTAAAAAAATTCTTTTTCTTTATGTGTATCTACTATCTTGTAGTGCAACTGGAAACAGCTGAAGCTGGCTAAAGCTAGAGATAAAACTTCGGGGGCGAAACGGTTCGGGGGCGAAACGGCTGGGGGTAAGACGGCGGGGGCGAAAAGGTCGGGAGCGAAACGGCGGGGGCGAAAAGTCCGTACCCCATTCCAGATGGCACCCAAAAGAATAACGTCAGATTACGTTACCATTGATTTAATCAAGAACACTGTCAATAAATAGCTTCTTCTTCCTTTTAATATAGCGTTCATTGAAATTCAGGCTACATTTTGCCACAACATTTTCTTCTATTGCTGAGTTTTATCGGTGAACTCCTCGAAGTGTTCATAAAATTAAATCCTATTTTTTCAATAATTTAGTAGATCTGGTAATTCTGTTTTCAGTAACATAAATCTTAGGTAGGTACCTACTTTATTTGTATCTTCTTCAACAAAAACATTAGAATAATCAAAATAATAAAAGGTGTACAAATAAATTCGGGATACAGAATGAGAAACTAGGTACTTCATCTGACACATGCGCCTTGAGCCATAATTTTACATTTTGAACAATTTTTATTAATTATACTTTGATATATTTAAAACAGAAAAGGTACTTTCCCTATATAAATATTTTCTATCTACCGCTAATGAGAGCTCTTAAAGGCAATCTAACATTTTAGTATTACGATTTTCTACTCAGAATTAGTAGTCTTTCCTTCATATTAGATACACTTCACACGTGGGTATAAGAAAAAGCGGCCGTATTTATTTATGTAACTTTAACTTAATAGTTATTTTATTTTGTTTTTATTTACTTCAGTTATTAAAAAATTATTGCAAATTGTAAAATGTCTTATAAACGGACCTTTTTTCAACTTAGTGTTAAATAATATTAATGTGCCTGCATTCTTAATGACTAACTATATTTTTGTATTTCGGCATATACTATATTTGTTTTGTTCCTTGTATCGTAATGGTAAACATCTTCTTGTCTATTTTGTTTCAAGAAACGTTAGTTTGCATGTTTCTCTTTTTTCATATTATACATTATTCTAATCTTCTTTTCTTTGTTTTTAAAATTCTGTTTGCCGTAGTGGAATCATCCCGGCATCAATTCCGTATGTAATTACACCTTCAAAATATGTGTAATACACTGTTTTACAAATATTTGGTCAATGTTATGTTGTATTTCAGTTAGAGTTAAAGCATACACTGCTAAGCATAGTGACATACTTAGATTTGTTATCTGGTGATTCTAAGATGGAGTATCACTAATATACCGACTAAGAAATGTTATAGTATTAATACTTTGTAATTATTCCATGTTTCATGTTAGTTAGGTTAATTGGTGCCCTAGAGGTGCGAAATCCAACTGTGCCGGATTTCCCATAATGGAATTTTAGTTTGTTCGCGGAAAACTACTCGTGAACTTTATTAACAGTATGTATTGCTTCGTTTACAACGTCACTAGAGATTTCAGCTTTAACAATAATGTTAGTATCATGAAAAAAATAATAAAAAGAAAACAGGTGTGCTATATTTTTTTAGATTTAGCGAGGTTCTATTAACCTCAAAACTAATTGAATTGGTCAGATATTATCCCTCCTCAAAAGTGGCTAACAATTATCTCAAAAATCCGACTCTTATCTACAAAGGAGATAAATCTAGCAAAATGCAAGAGCTAAAAACATGAAAATTGATAACAATACCTTTTTAAATAAACCACCTATCAATTATCCCACCACGAATACACATAACAAGAAATACTACTTTGATAATAAGGAACTATTTTCGAAAAATAAATATTATCTTCCAAAACAGATTGATCCGGCTGTCAACACAACAGACTCTGCACCAGTAATGAAATTCCAAAAAAATTTACTTATATTTTTACAAAACGCAAGACATTACCAAGCGGTAATTTCTGACATCCAATCCACAGTAAAATATGAGTTTACTATTCACAATCAAGGGCTTCACTCACCTGTCAAATTAACGGATATTGAAGACTATCGTAAAATCACAAAATTTTACGATACTAATAAAGATGAAATAAAATACTACACATTCCGCAACAGAAAACACTCGAATTTATCGGTAATAATGCCAAATATTCCAAACTCGTTTACAACCGAAGAAATCTCAAATGAACTAAGTGTCAACAGTACCCAGCCCTAAAGGTAACGAGGCTACTTAGAAACAAACAGCCGTTTCCTCTTTGTGCAATTGAATTAACTAAAATGAATAAATCAGCAAGCTAACTGAATTTCTACATAGTATAATTACAATTAATAGGGCCGCGACGTACTAGTAGAGATACTCCGCAATGTACGAACTGCCAGCGTTTAGGACACACGAAAAACTACTGTCGTCTTCCAGCTCGCTGTGTAAAGTGTTCAGAAATGCATCACCACTCAAAATACCCTAAGACAAGAACAGAAAAGCCTTAGTGTGTAAATTGTGAGAGCGAACACCCAGCAAACTATAGAGGCTGCAACTACTTTATTACCTCCATAAAAAAAGTACCCGCACCCCTCACCACTCCAAAACCCCAAATCAAACCCTACTCTCTATAATTATGTTACTCCAGGAACCACCTACGCTCATAAACTCCCACAACAACGTCTCAAGAATCTACCCCAAAGAATACCTCGCAATCTTTTCACTCCCCCTCGCTCACTGATCTAACCCAGGCTATTTGGCATATGCTATCTCCATTTCATGAATAGATTAAAACGTTCATCCTCTCAATAATTCCTTCTCTCCTAAATAAATAAATATTAATTACGTCCGCTATCTAATCTCATCATCGCTAACTATAATGCTGATGGTTTACAAAGACAGAGATAACCAGTTGTTGTTTTAATATAAAGACACAACGTTGACATCCTAATGGTTACAGAAACTTGTTTAACGTACGACCAACAATTTAGAAGTCCACAATACAATATATCTACAGACAAGAGCGCATATCCAACCAGACATCTGGAGGCGTTCCAGTAATTATTAAAAAATCGCTACATGTCCACACTTACGACATCGATGGACTCATTGACCTTGAAACTGCCGCTATTAAATTAGAATTGGAGAATAAGAGAAGTGCGAATATTATAGCAGTATATAAGCAGCCTAACAGACGACTACTCGAAACAGATATAGCAGTCCTATTTTCCTATAATATACCCCTTCAGCTATTGGTGACTTCAATTCGAAGGATACAATTTGGGGTTCTACAGGCAACAACCCAGATGGAATTCGCTTATACGAACACATATCCAATCAAACCATCGAGGTAGTAGCTCTAACGGAACTTATATATTACCCGTACCGCAGAGATCATCGCCATGACATTTGAGACAATGGTCTAGTAAAACATTTTCCTGTCCCGATTATCCAAATAGTCCGACACGAGCCTGACTGTGATTATCTTCCAGTGTTACTTACTTTTGATAGCACTCTATTAATAACTCAACCATTTCCTAAACTAATCAACGGTGTAGTTGCCTGCAACTACTTCCAAACTTCTCTTGCTAAAACGATAAGTTGTTCAACTAATATTGAATCTCAGACAGACATCGATACAAAGCTTGACAAACTTAACTCAGCAGTCAAGACGGGTGTAACCAAAGCTACCACAATTCAAACTAAACGAAAATACACTTACAGAGCTCTACATGAAAATATTTTACAACTCATAAAAGTCGACTGAGAAGATTGTGGACCAGACTAAGTAATCCACTCCTCAAAACACATGTCACACGCGAAGTCAAAATGGCATTAGATGAACACAGAATAACTGATTACCAAAATTACATATCTGATTTAAACCCAGGGACTCTACTATGTGGCGAGCTACTAATAGAATATTAAAACAACAGCCGCAAGTTTGCACTATACAAGTTAGCAATTATAACTTTTCCACCGATAAAGAAAAATCCGACATCTTTGCCACACATCCACAAAATATCTGACAGAAACACTAATTTTGCAGAAGCAGTAACAATGGAATTAACTACTGACTTCCTAGTTAATCCCTGTCTAATAGTACCTATCACCCAAGGGAATACTAGACCATAAGCACACTCAGTACCCTAAAAAATCACCAGGTAACGACCTAATTCCAAATAGAGTTTTGACAAACTTCCCTTTAAAAATAATAACTTTGCTAACAATATTATTCAATGCTTGCCTTAGAATAGGATACTTCTCAAACTCTTGGAAGCATGCACATAGGTATCTTAGTATTTTCTAAACCCAGCAAAAATCATAAGCAGGTACCGTTCGATAAGTAACTTTCCTAGACACTCCAAACTCACTGAAAAAATCATTCATTCACGTATCAACACATTTTTTCTAGACAGTCAGATTCTTCCGGGATACCAGTATGGTTTTCGAAAGAAATACTCAACTGTATATCAATTGTCTCGTATTTCTGAATTCATAGAGACAGCATTTGAAAATAAGCAGCATACCGTGACCCTGTTCTTTGATATCGCTCGGGAATTCGATCGAGTGTGGATAGAAGGATTATTGAACAAGTTGATGACAATAAACATGCCCGCATACTTGTCATCCATTATTAAATCTTTTTGACGAACCGCACCTTTGCAGTAAGAATCAACAGCTCGCTATCAACAAAAAAGAATATTCATGCCGGAGTACCACAAGTTTCCATCATAGGTCGAACACTGTTGAATATTTATACGCCTGACATCCCTAAATCCATCAATTCAACCAACCCTATGTATGTTGATGACACCGTTCTACACTCTCAACGTACCGATAGTCTTATATCTACCCGTCGTCTACAAGATTACACCGACATCTTGCTGAAGCGGTTTGATAAATAGTGTATAAGACTCAATACGAATAAATGAGAAACACAAATTTTTACTTTTCGTAGACCAATTTTATCCTCAAATTCATAATCCAGTGGACAGAGCTGTTAAATACTTAGGTGTTTTTCTTGACACGCAACTGATATGAACTTTTCATACCAATAAAACGCTGGATGAAGCATATAACCCATCATCAATAACAAATCACCTCTAAGATGTCTAATCTACGAGTCAGTTATAAGACCTTTCTAATGTACACTAGCCAGGCTTCGGGAGCAGTTTTACACACACAACTGAAGAAACTACAGATATTTCAAAATAAAATTCTTTGTATAATCGTCAACGCATCTTGGCCTGTGCGAAACTCTCAACTCGAACGAGAGGCAACTATATTCACGGATTTTGAGGTGAACGGAGTGAAAATTTTCTTGTGCTTGGTTAGCAGTTGTTTAAAAATACGAGCACAGTAAGTGTTTTACGTATAAAATTGTGGCGTCTGCAGCTTCCTGTGGTATTCCTACATAACTTTACTTATCCATAAAGTCCTTTTTCACATATAGGAATTTTCTAACCTAAAATCATTCACAACGCTTTCCCAAAATGAAAATGTACAAGAGTTCCGCAACCAACATAACATAAATGTAAATTGCGACGAAAACAAAATGAACCGGGCAGGTACAAACGGCGAGGATTCTAATTAAGGGGTCGAGGCCGGAATGACCGATAAACGATAAAAAGAAATTTCATCAAACGGTACCACTTCTTCAAACATTGCAAAATCTGTAAACACAATTGTATATCCGAAAGACCAACGTATCGTATTAAACTCAAAACATAAAAGATTATGTATTCGCAATAGGAAAATTAATAAACCCAAAAAATATTGTTGCTGCATCACGAATGTCGTATGAAAGAATTGGAATATACCTAACACCTGTATCACTAGTAGAACAAATAACATCTAAATTAAAAAAAATATATTATAAATGACATTGAAATACCATTGAGAAGATTAATTACACCAACTCGCCAAATTATCCTATTTAATGTATGTCCGACAATTCCAAATAAAATAATAGAAAAGAAACTTAGAAAACAAGGTATAAATCCTTCATCACAGATATACGTGATAAGGGCAGGGTTCCCAGAAATGTAGTATGCCCATATAATGAGCTTTAGGAGATATTTTTACATCAATGTAGAGGATAATGCTACTAATCTTCCATGTACAATAGACAGACATAACTTACGAAAACGATAATTATCACATATTCCTACAAGACGATATCATGAAATGCTTCCGCTGTAAAGAAACTGGACATACAGCAGCAAGATGCTCTAAGCAGACACAAAACATGGAAATCACAGAAGAAACAAATAGTTGAAAACGTGCCCGCTCACCTACAATAGACACAGTACCAACACTACCAGAAAATGAAATAAGCAAAGATAAATGAATTAATCTGAATATATCGTCCTTAAACAATAAACGAGAAGAGCAACGTCCATCCCTTGCAGAAGAAGAAAAACGAACACTACATAAAGAAAGGAAAAAAGAAAAGAAATAGAAAATGAACTTAAGAAAATGAGTCAACAAACATTGGAGGAAAAGAAAGCAGAAATGGAAGACATTCAGTCCCTAAAAGAAGTATTAGGTACAAATCAACAACTTTTACATCAATTTATCAGCTCAACACTTGCAGAATTTCTTATTGATATCAAAAACTCCACTGAGCCGCTGGAAACAGCAAAGAAATACACAGATAATACTGAAGCAATAATAATAACCCTGAAAGATCTATACCCTTTCCTAACGAATCAAAAACGCAAATAAAGGATTTACACAAGTTATAAACATATTACAGGACAAAATAGTCTAATGCGGGGACAACGGAGAAAACACAACTGAAAATAACAAGGATGAATCAGACCCCGAATATTATTAAAAAAATATCACTATTATCTACATTAATTATTTTCAAAATTGCTAATATCATTCAGTTTAATTGCAATGGATATTACTCGCACTTCGTCGATATCCAAATGTTACTTTCGAAATATCAACCAGAAATCATGTGCTTACAGGAAACTCACATAAAAGGAAATATAAATCCTTACAATAAATGATATGTAGGGTATAATAACCCCCGTATTTCTAATCATGCAAGCGGAGGAGTCGGTATATACGTGAAGAAGAATATACATTCGCAATTAATACCATCTACAAACACACTTGAAACCATCATGGTTCAAGTTTTTCTACCGCAAAAATAACCATTTGTAACGTTTATATACCTCCTAACTACCCATTCCAAAAATTGAAATAGATAAATTGGTCAGTACAATTTCCTCTCCATACCTTCTTCTAGGAGACTTCAACGGGCACCGCACATTATGGAACAAGACAACCACAAACCAAAAAATCTGCAAAGGCTTTACCCAGAACTTCCCTAGTCGACATTGTGACAATAAATAATTTTTAAAATCAAATTAAGTTAGGAGTAAAAATATCTTCACGTTTCTAATAAATTAAATAAATTTTCAAATAAAAAAAACGTTACCGGTGGTCGAATTCGAACAGCAGGCGAACCGCGTGTGCAGCCCACAACGTTTTGAGAGATTTGTTAGCGACTGGAAAATTTCTACCTGCGCCACAAGCACCGATCTCTCGAATTCCTGAGCTATATTTAGTAACGCGCTAATTTGTTCCTCATTTTTTTTATAGTAAAACAGTTATTCTGTATCTTTTGGCTCCCATTTTTGGTAAGAATAAAGCCTGCACTATGTACAAATTATTACTTGTATCTATTACTAAGTTGAATGAAAAATAAACAAAATTTTATTTTTTAATGTGCTCACTCTGTATATATTTGTCTGAAATTTTCCCGGTTTCATTCCAGGTATATATTGTAATGGTCTTAGGCCCACAACTCGATTCTGGTAGCAGTGCAAATTAATGAACATTTCAATAAGCACAGAGTTGGGGTGTTGTATATAACTGCAATGCTGAACTTAAATTTCAAATAACAAATACATTGGTAAAGAGATGCCAGTAATGATAAAGTAATTAAGTAAGGAACGCATATGGTAAGCTTGTTTTTCACAGGGGTCGAAGTTGACTTGCAAATAAATAAATAATATGTTTGTGCATAATAAATAGCCGAACCGAAAGAAATTAATAGTCACAAAAAGGTTTGCTATGTGTAAGTAAAAGAAGCGTAGAATTCAATAAAGCTAGTTAGAGAAAATTGGTGAGGATTCTAAAAAGGTAAAGAACCCAGAATATGATAACAATACATTGCGAAAGAGCAATCTGAAAAAGCAGGCATGTGGACATGAGAAAGCAATTAGAAAAGCAGGCAACAGGATATGAAGAAAGCAAGTGAGAAGCAAGGAAATCTTAAAATAATCAGTTTATTTAACGTGAGTGAAAAGGCAGAGCAAATAATAAAAGGTGTTTGTGTGGTGGGGCAAATAGACGATTTTTAAATATAAGAAACAGACAATAAATTTAGTTTGTAAGAAATTTGAAAATTTAAAACTATGTTATCAAACTTCTTTCAAGAATGTATTTACATTAACCAAAACTTATTTCCGTTTATATTGTAACCATAGCAATAGTTTCTATTTTGTTTTAAGAACGGAGAAAACGAATGAATAATTAAATTAAGTTTGACAGTGTAAATTGTGCTCCACTTGAATTATATTTTTAATACAATACATGAGCATTTTTCAAAATAAAAAGTATACCATTGTGTTGTGCACCTTTCATAGTTTACGGGGTATCGTTTAAGAAAGTTCCCCGACCAAGAAGATAACAAATTTACAAGAGCGTCTCCGAGGATTTTCGCCAGCCGATCCAGCTCAAGATTCCGATAACTGCTTCCAACCAAAATAAGAGTCCAGAGCCAGGGGTCTGCATTGCGATACTTAGGACAGGACTGCAGGAGTGAGACCGGCAGCTTCAACAGAGAGGAAAGCCTCCAAGAGCTAGAAACACACCAGGGGTCGTCTCCGAGCACCGAAGCAATTCCGCCGTTATAAGGTACCCCAAAATTTACCTAAAATATAAGAGTAAGCGGTAGGATTTCGACGTGCATATGAGAGGAGGCCTTACTGAAGAGGATTCCAGCATTTCCACGACCACAGCAAAGGTGCAGTTCGAAAAACAAGCGGTTGTCCAAATTTGAGGTTATGCGAAGGTATAACAATTGCGAGCTCGAGTCGGCGTCCCTTCTGATGTCACGAAATAAATCAGTGCTTGAAACAAGAGCTGATAATTACCGCCAAAGCGTGAAAATTTGAATAAATACCTTTTCGAATGTTCATTATTTCACTATTGTTTAACGTCAACAACGCAGACTTGCACCCGCGAACCATATTGTAAGTTTTTTGACCGTATTACAAACATTTAGCTACCGTGCATTGGAACTAAATGCGGTGACCAGAGTCGTATCAGAAAATTTGTAATTTTTCAATCAACTAATAGCCCACCTGAGTTAAGAAGCTTGTTGTTCTACTTGAGCTAGCGTTTTATTATAATTTATTAATTGCGGGTAAATAAAATATTAAAAGGGCATATAACCATTTATTTTGGGCAGTAAATAAGTACGGCTCACATTTTAACCAGCCTAATAAATTGATAACAGACAAAAGTTCCGTAAACAGTAAAATATTAAATATTAAGTCAGTGAATTGTGCATATTAGATTTTGCTCTAACTTATAAATTATAAATCAATTAAATACTAATTAAAACCCAGTGATTAGAGAGCATTCCATTGCAATACATAATGTGTATGAAAAATATCGTCTTCCTCCAGCAAATATTTTTTGAGTTATACCACCAACAGACAGACAGACAGAGAGACAGACAGACGGAATTAAGAAAACCTGTTTTTCGTCATCTAGGGACCCTAAAACGTGACGATCTGAAAAAATCTCGGAAGGTGATTTTTTCGTGAGTACAATATTTCCTTCGTCTTTTAGACTAGGGAAGTAAAAGGGAAAATACTGGATAAAATTCTAGAGAAGAGTCACGCCGTATTACTTAACACAGGATATAATATCACAAATAACACAGTATCGGCGATCGATATAGCGAGATATGGCCCAAGACTTGCAACGGATTTTTCTTGGACTGCACTACAAAACCTGATGAGAAGCGACCATTACTCCATTATAATAACAAAAAATCTGGTAATTTAAAAGGTTCTCACCCGAAATGGAAAATAACAGAAGCAAACTGGGAAAAATACGCTAATATAATCGAAGAACAACATTTCGATCTCGACATAGAGGACATAAATCTTATAGTAGGAAACTTCACAAAAACAATAATCGATAGTACTAAGAAAACGATTCCGTTAACTACAAAACAGCATCATGAATACAGAGTGCCGTGGTGGAATGAAGTCTGTAAAAATACTATAAAACAGAAAAACAGAGCCTTCAATAAACTACGAAAAAACCACACCATCGAAGTTAAAATAAAATAGAAAAACCTCCGAGCTATAGCCAGGAGAACCGTCCTAAATAGCAAGCAAAAATCCTGGGCTAATTATGTGAATTCAATAAACATAAACACAACAAACAATAAAACGTGGAAGAAAATGAAAAATATGAAGGGTCAAACACCAGGATTCCAAATTATAGGAATCGGTAGTAAAGACATCAGCAACATAACCAACCCAAACGAAATAGTAAATATTCTTGCCAGCACATTTACAGAGAGTTCTGATAGTTATGACAGCAAATTTCTAAAGTATAAAAAAGAAAAAGAAAAGCCACAGCTAGTAATCGAAAGTGCAGAAAATGAAGATTACAACCAATCAATAAATATATCAGAATTAGAATATGCACTATCACAATGCCGAAATTCGAGCCCTTGATAAGACGGAGTCCACTATGAAATGATTATAAACCAACCACAATCATATAAAGACCACCTTCTAAATATATACAATTACATATGGACTAGAAATACTTTTCCAGAAAAATTGCGCAAAACAATAGTCGTTGCCATACTAAAACCAAACAAAGAAAAATCAACCCAACAAGCTATAGACCTATAGCCTTAACAAGCACATTATGTAAGCTTCTCCAGAAGATAATAAACAATCATCGCTTAGTATGACTATGGTTCCGCAAAAGACGTTCTACTGTGGATCCACTTTGTGATTTAGAATGAGATATCAAAAATGCATTAGTAAACAAAGAACATTTTACACCAGTATTTTTGACATCAAGAAAGCGTATGACACGATATGGGGTCCCAAACACTACAAACTTTAATAAATTGGAAAATCGGGGGTCACATGGTCAATTTTATTAAACATTTCGTTCATGGTAGAACCTTTTTCGTGAGAATAGGAGACACATTATTTAAGGAACAAAAACAGAAAAATGGTATTCCGCAAGGTTCTGTGATAAGTCCAACTCTATTCCAAATTGCAATAAATTACATCACAGACAAAATCCCAAAATCGGTAAAATCGCATCCGTTTGCAGATGATCTAGTTATATACCACAGTAGTAAAAAAGCAATTAATCGTCAAATTATCCTACAAATAGCAATTGACAATCTACAAAAATGGACCCGAGAAAATGGGTTAACCTTCTGCCCAGAAAAACAAAATGTATTAACTTGACAAGAAAATATCAAGTCCCAAATATTGAGCTAAAACTAAACAATATCCAGCTTCAGTTTACGAAAGAACACAAATATCTAGAGATAACTTTCGATTAAAAACTAAACTGGGCAGCGCATATAAAGCAAACAGTCACAAACTGCAAAAAATCCATAAATACACTGCTCAACAAAATTAGGGGAACACTTTTTTAGCCGTGCAGAAATTTTCAAATTAAAGACAGACGCAAGTATCAACTTTAGTATATTGTTCTTTCAACATTACAACAAGATATAAACAACAAATATGCTGTAATTTAACTGTTTTCTTGAGTACCACCAAACTATTAAAAAGATTACCAAAATCGAAATGTGTTTCATCACTTAAAATGTAATGGAAATTCTGTTAGCTCCCGAATACCGAGTTTTAGTAGCCCGTGTGCCTTCCATTAGCATGGATGACAACCTGGAATCGTCGAGGCATGTTGCGAATAAGACGTCTTAACATGTCTTGTGGTGAATTTCGCCATTCTTCCACAAGACCCTCAGCCGACCCCCGAAGAGTCTGAGGGGCAGCAGGATGCTTCTTAATACGCCTGTCGAATAAATCCCAAACGTGTTCGATGAGATTTAAGTCGGGACTCATGGCTGGCCCCATCACTTGAATTTCTTGTTCCTGGACAAAGTTTGTTGTTAAATTTGCGGTAGGTACTCTACAATTATCCTGTTGTAGGATGAAGCCATCGCCGAAATTGTTCGCAAATGCCACAACATGCTCTTGAAGAATCGTCTCAACATAAATTTGTGTGTTGAGACGTTGGGGAACGACAACCAAGTCGGTGCGACCGTCTATACTGATGCCACCCCATACCATGACCGATCTAGCTCCGAATAGGTCCACTTCCTATATACACGCCGCAGTATATTGCTCTCCAGGACGTCTATACACTCGTATAAGTCGTATACGACCATCGCAACCAGTTAGACAAAACCGCCACTCGCCAGTAAAAAGCACAGACCTCCAGTGTCGAAGTTGCCATTGTACATGTTCGCTAGCGAAGTTTAGACGGATAACTTTGTGATCTCTGGTCAAGCGAGGAGCCTACACAGGCCTGCAAGAAGTCAGATTGACTTCTTTGAGTCATCTTCTAACCGTCTGATCAGAAATTGTCACACCAGTGGCATTTTGGAGTAGATTTTGTAGCTCACAAGCAATAGCAGTTCGTCGGTGAAGACAAAATTAACAATATAGCGGTCATCCCTAGTTGTAGTTTTTCT
Source organism: Agriotes lineatus (assembly GCA_940337035.1). Classification (NCBI taxonomy): domain Eukaryota; kingdom Metazoa; phylum Arthropoda; class Insecta; order Coleoptera; family Elateridae; genus Agriotes; species Agriotes lineatus. Next base: position 72,541 of record CALNHX010006836.1, read on the forward strand.
TTCACGGTCTTGTCCAGCTCTCCTGGAATAGCTACTCGTTTATCGGTACCCATGTCACGCTCTGCAGATAACATATGGAGTCGATTGGAGCTGGTTTGCTCCATACCGCATAGATCGACCGTCTTCAAGCAAAACAACAGCCCTCGCGACTTCAATGTCACTTAAATAACGCATTTTGCACTTAGAAGCAGTGAAAAAGTTAAAACTTGCGTTTCCTATGCCCAATGACTAATTTGATAAGTTTCGGATGTTTTCTTTGTGGTCAAAAACTACTTTCTTTTGAGATGTTCTTTACGTTTCGGCGTCTACGAAGAAAATGAACAAACGAATCACCGTAATTCTATTTGCACTTTGTCAATACAAGTCTAGAGAATAATATAATAAGAAAACTTCCTGCTTCTATTATTTTCTGGAAAATTTATAAGCGTTCAAAAAAGTGGTCCCCTATTTTTGTTGAGCAGTGTATTATGAAAACATTAGTTCATCAGAAATGGGGAAGCTCGAAAGGTACTCTCATGATAGTCTTCAAATTGCTAGTGATTTCAAGAATAGACTATGGTAGCGTTGTTTACAACTCAGCAAATAAAAGTTTATTAAAAATAATTGACACCATCTACAATACAGGATTACGACTAGCAACCAGAGCTTTCTACACCACACCAACAATCAGCTTTTACGGGTTAACAGGATTTATGCCACCTGAATATCGAAGAAAAAATAAACTACTACATACTTATACAACTTCAGTTCTCTCAAATAAAAACCATCCAAATTAGCAGTCCTTACAAACATCCCCCTACCAGAACACCTACAAACATTCACCAAAAAATTCTCAACCATTTTATATCCAAGCTAAAAATGCATTCGATTTCCTCAATATACACCCATGTATAAAACAAATTACTAAGCTAAACACCCCGACATTTTTAAAACCACCACAAATAAACCTAAATGTAGCTGCGCACCAAAAAAATTACACGCCACGAGCATTATATCATACAATGTTAGGATATGAATTAGATCAATACCCCAATGCAACCACTATTTATACGAATAGATCCAAAACCGCGTCGAAAACAGGTTGTGCTAATATCTGCGAAAGCCTAAAAGTATGCGAAAAATTTCGATTGCCCAGTTATACATCGGTCTTCAGTGCGGAACTGGTAGCAATTACAAAAGCATTAGCCTTTATACAGAAAAATCAAAACAATAAATTCTTAGTTTTATCAGACTCTCAAAGCGCACTCCAAACTATACAAGATTTATATGCAAGAAATAATCACGTCAAGGATATCCATAACATCCTCTATGACATTAGCCAAAACAATAAAGAAGTGACATTTATTTGGATTCCATCTCATATAAATATTCCGAGAAATAAACGAACTGATACAAAAGCGGAAGAAGCCACCAGGTTACCCAATATAACGGAAGAGAAATTGACGGGAAATGATACTCAAAACCATATTAAAACACTACCTCTCCAAAAATGGTTCTCCGAATCGCAAGAACTAAAAAACAATAAATTAAGAAAAGTAGAAGAGCTACCATCCAAATGGAAACCAAAAACACAAATAAACATCCAAGACAAAACTCTTCTCACAAGAACTCGCCTTGGACATACGAAGTTAACCCACAATTATCTACTCGAGAAAAAACCGGTACAAAATGTGATTCCTGTGGTGTCCTACTAACAGTGGAACACATAGTGTGTTGTCGTGATACGGCTAAAGTCGGGGTAACTGGCAATCCTTTTAGTTAAAATACACTTGTACACGAAGACTAAAGCTACTGTTGCGAGATTAATAAGAACACTTAAGTACAAATACTTGCATTTATTTTCTGCCTGTTACAAAACACTTTAGTTTAATACCGTCACTTATGAACTTTTATTAACTAACTAAATTCTAAGTCCAGTTTAACCAAGAAAACTCGGTAGGCGTTTACAAATTTCCAAATAAGCCTATCAGAGCCGTTCTAAATTTTGGACTTTTATCATGTACAGACGTACGTGAGAATTCATAATAGCTCTATGGATTTCACAAATTTTTAGGTTTCCAACGCTAAAGCTGGCCAAGCGGCGACAGCTCGCAAATTATTGAGAATAAAGTTTTACAATTCCCCTAAAGGAATTTGCTCCAGCCGGCAAGTGATTTTTATGACTGGGTTGCAACAGTTGCACTTATAACCAAGTATTAATTATATACATTCGCCCAATTTTTGGTTTACGAGGTAACCCCTGCATAAATTTACTCTTAACTATTCCGTGAGCTTTGAATATTTTTATCTTCCCAGAGAAAGGCACGTTTCTAAACTTCGGCTAAATATTCGCCTGTTGTAATTTTAATATGACCATTTTGCTTACGAAATTCTATCTTAAAATATTTATGATACAAATTGCTTATGGCTAACTAAAGTACAGTCTATTCCTACAACCGTGTATAGTTACTTTTTCTTCAAGAACGCAAATCGTAACAGTGTATATGTGCAAATTACAGTGCACAAAGGATTCAGTGTGGAGTGTCTAGTGATATCAATATTGCATTAAACGAACAATACAAAAACACAATAGACTTAAGAAAGATGATAGGATTGTAAAACAAACTGTAAAAATATTTAATGTATCTGTCAACATGTACTTATACATTTGTAATTTTGTAAATATTGTGATGTGCCATAAGACCCTGTTGTTAAAAGGCACATTAAACAACTTAATAAAAAAAGTTATCAATTTGATTTTTTTCATGTACATATATTAATAAAGGCATTTATTATTATTATTATTATTATTATTATTATTACTATTAATAATATTAATAATATTTAAATTAATAAATGCAACACAAAGTTGAGCAAGATATATCATAATAATATACATTTATTCTTATTGTTTTATATAGAAAATATTAAGTATTCATAATTATTATGAACTGCAGGTTACCGTGTAAAATGTTTATTGAATATAATAACATACGCTAAAAGAATTTTTATGTATAATACAACTTAAACTTTCATTTGTTATTTAATTAAAAAATCACTGCATACTATCAAAAAATACCTTTTTATTTATGAAAATACAGAAAATATCATATTAATAAAAAGAGCAAATAAGCTCTTAATAACGATGTCACAACTACCCTTGTTGTGCATTTAAAATAAGGAAGTTGGTATTAGAATCTTCAAAATTATGTTAAAAGATGAAAATCGAAATTCAGACGTGACTTCTTAAAAAGCGGCTCGTCAAATTTAGGGGAGATATGTGTTTGAAAAAATATACGATTAAAAGAAAAACGATAAATAGAAGAGTTGTTTAGTTTGGTGAATTCGATAATTTATTTCGCAATATAAATAATGTATCTAAAATGGCGGGAAACCACACGTGGCGATAATCTTCGTAAAATTATTCTCAGTAGAAAATCTTAATGCTAAGGCCCTGGACACACGTGGATTCCGCATGCGAGATACAGTATGCGGGATACAGAATCGCGGTCTGTTCAGACGCGGCGACTGTATCTGAGACGCAGGCCTCCGTTGTATAGTAACGAAAGCACTGCTTATAGTGCTTATTCGATATAAATACAAGTCGAAGAAAATATGCTACGCCTATGATATGATGTCGCGTGTTCTGGCTCGCAAAAGTATGCGTGCCCAGGCCCTGGACAGACGTGGATTCTGTATGCGAGATACCGGTATCCCAGATACAGAAAATACAGGCGTTCAAATGGATCTCTTCACACGGCATTCAGCGACGCATACAGTATCGGGCTGCACAATTTCGGTATCTGTCCTTTTCGCATATACACTTCTCCAATAAATTAACGCACTACCAAAAAGTAGCCAAAAGTTTAAAGTTAATTTTTATCGAAACCACTTAGTCGATTTATAGAATTTTTTTTTTTTGAATGACAAGTTGTCTCTTTCAGAATTTTAGTATACTACTCTATTTGCATAGAAACTATTATTTTTATGAATGCGGGTGTAACAATTATATGTGTTTTTTTTCATACCCACCCTGTGGAGTTCAGCAGTTACAATATCAAGTTATAAATCAAAACCTTATCTTTTTATAACATGTTGTTTTTTGATTTTTTCTTTTATCTTAGCTACTGCAAGAAAAACACAATTTTATAGCATAACATGTTTTTATGGAGAACTAAATTTCAAAAAAAAAAAACAAAATGTAAGTCGAAAGTCTCAGTAGCGAGTATTCCGCCTCTGGCAACGACGGCCCATACTTAAAATAAGGGACCGTATATCATTTTGTCTAGTTCCTCCCATATTTTGCAAAAAAAAACGTTAAGGACTAACACCGAAAACACACTTCTATCAACTGCCTTTTAACAGTTCTATTTACCTGATGACAATTACTGTTTCTTTCTGTTTTTCCATAGCCTGTTACTTCAGTGTTTTTAATGCAACCTAAAGTCAATAAAAACATGTTATGCTATAAAATTGTGTTTCTCTTGCAGTCATCATCATCATCATCATCATCATCATCATCACGCAGCCCTTAAGTGCGTCCACTGCTGGACATAGGCCTCCCCTAATCTTTTCCAATTATGTCTGTCTTGTGCCTCCCGTATACAGTTTCCTGCTATTCCTTTCAGGTCATCAGTCCATCTGTTCGGTGGTCTTCCCTGACTTCTTTTGGTCTCCCTGGGTCTCCATTCCATAATCTGTTTGGTCCACCGATCGTCTCGTATTCTTGCTAGATGGAGTGCCCAGTTCCATTTCAGCGTTACGATTTTTTCAATGACGTCCTGGACTCCTAACCTTCTTCGGATTTCATCGTTTGTTAAATGTTCTCAGAGGCTTACGCCCATCATTCCACGCTCCATAGCTCATTGAGTTGTTCTTAATCTGTTTGCTGATGTTTTCGTTAACGTCAAGGTTTCCGCTCCACAAGTTTGCACCGGCAGGACACATTGATCGTAAACTTTTCTTTTCAAACACATTGGAACATTACTCCTTAAAATATGACTCAACCTGTCAAAAGCTGCCCAGGTCAGACTAATTCGTCTGTTTATTTCATGTGTTTGGTTGTCTTTTCCATTTTAATTTGGCGACCTAGATATTTATATGTATGCACTTGTCGATACTTATGTTGTCGCTGATTACCAAGTTTGTCATGATATTTGTTTATTTTCAGTCTTATTTTTTCTGAAGAGTCTTTTAGTGTCTTAAGCATAAAGTTTGCATCTTGTAGATTATCCGAGATCAATACAATGTCGTCGGCGAATTTTAGGTGATTTAACCTCTGTCCATTAATGTTAACACCGACATTGTACCATTGTGTATTCTTGAATACAAATTCTAAGGCAGCTGTAAATAATTTGGGTGGGATGTTATCCCTTTGCCTTACACCGCGTTCTACGTAAAATGTTTCGGTGTCTTCATATAATCTCTTGCAGTAGCTAAGATAAAAGAGTAAATCAAAAAACAAAATGTTATAAAAAGATAAAACTAGAGTTTGTTTTTGAATTGTAACTTGATATTGTAATTGTTGAACGCCACAGGGTGTTATAAATTTTATGAAAAAAAACACGTTATAATTGTTACACCCGGTATTATAAAAAAATAAGTTTGTATGCGAATAGAGTAGTACACTAACTTTTTGAAAGAGACAACTTGCCATTAAAAAAATCGTCCAAATCGGATAAGTGGTTTCGACACAAATTAACTTTAAACTTTTGGCTACTTTTTGGTGGTGCATTAATTTATTGGAGAAGTGCATTTAATACTACTATATTGCTAGTGCCTATAAGTGTGGAGGTCACAGCGTAAGTGAGACAAACAACCAACTCTTTTACTTATTTGGTGAGCTGTGCGCAAGCGTCGCCCGAGCGGGGAAGTGAACCTCACGGTCAAGTTTAAAATTGACTTCTAAATGCTGAGTTCGAATTCTCAGTCATGCGCACAAACGCGTAGTACTCAGAGTGTCGGCGCCGTAATGTTTTCGCCCGTTCCTAGACCCTACTAGCAATATACTCGTAGAAGTAATACATACTATATTCCATTTCGGCCGCCAGCGACAAATTATGTATCTCGGATACCGATTTACCATTGGAGCATATGCAGCCGTTCAGACACGCGTACAGAAACCACGTGTGTCCAGGGCCTGGGCACGCATACTGTTGCGAGCCAGAACACACGATATCATATCATAGGCGTAGCAGATTTTCTTCAACTTCTATTTAAATCGAATAAGCAGTGCATTCCTTGCTATACAACGATCATAGAGCGTAAGTACATTATTTGACAACGAAAAATTTATTAGCTTAGTAGAGCCCAATCCCTGTCCTTGAATACACCACATCCACACGAATTTCACAGAAACAAAGAACAACTGTACTAGGTCCATAACAGCACGGCACTGGACTGTTCTCGCAAGTGACTGCAAGCCGGCGTCTCAGATATGCTGGATACAGAATCGCGGTCTGTTTAGACGCAGCGGCGACAGTATCTGAGACGCGGACCTTCAGTCACTTGCGAGAACAGTTCAGTGCGTTGCTGTTATGGACCTAGCATTGCTGTTCTTTGTAGGATGTGCAAACCGAATAATAAAAAATCAGTAACGGGCTTTATTCGGATCTTCCCTAGCAAGTGGAAGTTTTGAAACCACAAATTCGACAAATAGCAAAAAAAACAAGTGTGTTCAAAATTATATACATAATAAGGACACATATCTCAGCATTGCTAATAATACTAAAACAGTAAAATGAAACGCTTAAGTAATGCCCATTACATCTTTTGCAAATAAAGGAAACAGCACAGGCGGTGAGATTCGAACTCCAGCTCGCACTACTTAGCACATGATTATTTTGAGTATTCAGATTTTTTTGTTGAAGAATATACAAATAAAGTACCAAGTATGTAAAATGTATGTTGCTGAAAACAGAATTACCCTATCTACTAAATTATTGAAAAAATGGGATATCATTTTATGAAAAAATCAAGGACGTAACCGGCCAAACCCAGCAAAAGAAGAAAATGTTGGTTGTGACAAAATGTAGTCCGAATTTCAATGAACGCTATATTAAGAGGAAGAAGAAGCTATTTATTGACAGTTTTTTTTAATTAAATAAATAGTAACATAATCAGCCGTTATCTTTTTGGGCACACTCTGGAATATACCTTAGTTACAGTAATGTAGTACTACAATTGTGATTGATTTTGTATTGAAATAATAGAAACCCATTTTCAAAATCATCGACTAATTTAGCACCATTTTCTAGTTTAAAAAAATGATATATGATAATAATAAATCGTGTTTTTTAACTCTAGGCACATTCTGCACCATTTTTGAGTATATAAGCAATCTAACGCCGTAGCTCTTTGCTGCCGAATGCGTTGCTTATGGATAATCACGTTCCGTAATTCTGCATCATGCAGTTTCAAGTAACGCATTCGGGAATAGAGAATTATTTTTTTTAATTAAAAAAATAAACCTACAATTATTTATTCAGCTCTAAATATTATTTTAATAAGAATTAATACAATAGCGAATCTGATCCAAAATAAATACATATTTACTATCTGTATAACAGTGTACCGAGCTCTGTAGACTAGTGGTTACCATATCTGCTTAGCATTTGGGAGGTCGCGGGTTCGATTCTCGTGGCCGTCTGCTCTGATTCAGGATTTTAGGTCGTTTTCTTGAGTCAACAGTACTTCTGCATCTTTCCTGGTCTCTGTTCCATTCTCCACCCCTCCGTTCTCTCACCCATCCTATAATTCCCGTTCTTGGCTGAAGAGGGACGTAAGCTCCCTATAGCAGCACGCCCCCAGTCGGGGGAATTAAAATGACCCTGCACCTTTACCTTTTTTTTTGTACAACCGAAACTGCATAACGAAGCCAAAAGAACTGATGCAGCAAGCAGGCTCATAAACTACACTTCTTTCATTTTAAAATGACCTTATGACCACAACTGCACTTACACAGAAATAAAATGGGATATAAAACTTTTTAACATCCATAATTTATTACAATTACACAGGGTTTTATGTGTGACAATATAAAATACCAGCTGTTACCCGCGACTTCGTTCGCGCGAGGTTCGTTATTTTGTGTATTAATAATGACTAATTATTTTCTGGCATCCCATCCCATCTCATCCCATCTTATCCCCGTCCCCGACCCCGTCCCTTTCTCCGTCTCCGTACCGTCCCATCCAGTCCCGTCCCGTCCTCTCCCCCTCCATCTCTTCCCTTCCTTTCCGTCCCGTCCCGTTCCGTCCCGCCCCGTCCCGTCTCGTCTTTTCCCGTCCCATCCCTGTCCCGTCCCGTTCCGTCCCGCCTCGTTTCGTCTCGTCCCTTCCCGTCCTGTCCCGTCCCTTCCCTTCCCGTCCAGTCCCGTCCCCGTCCCGTCCCATCCGGTCCCTTCCTGACCCGTCTCGTCCCGTCCCCTCCTTTTCCATCTCATCCGTTTCCTTCCCTTTCCGTCCCGTCCCGTCCGCCCCGCCCAGTCCCGTCCCGTCTCGTCCTGTCCCTTCCGTCCAGTCCAGTCCAGTCCCGTCCCGTCCCGTCCCTTCCCTTCCCGTCCAGTCCATTCCCGTCCGGTCCCGTCCCGTCCCTTCCCTTCCCCCTAAGGGGTTGATTTTCGGAAACTCACGAAATGTGTGTTTGCTTATTTGTTTTTAGGAGTACTCCTACGAAGTTTCAAGACGAAATGTCTATTTAATATTAATTCTCCAAACAAAATTGGAACACATATTTTAACCCTTTGGGGGTTGAATTTCGAAATATCCTTCCTTATTCCTTGTATACACCTTTGAGAGTGAGTGAATGAGTGAGTCAGGACTTTCAGTTTTATATATATATATAGATAATAAATATAAAACTATTTAAGATTCATGTACTAGATTTAAGTTCATTAACGTCTGGCGGGAAGGTCTAGGGGTCGAATCTCTTCAGTCTTCTAACATGGAGCGCGATAAGTAGATTCCTGGCTAGAATGCTTGGGTGAGCTTTCAGACGATCCTAGTATTTTGCTTTATATAGAAGTAGCTTGTTCTTTATTGCTAGGTGTGAATTACGACCCATTATCCAAAACATCTTGCTATACTGGAGACCTAGTTGAAGGCAATTGTTCCATATATGTTTACTCCATATTTTATATATATATATATATATATATATATACATATGAAGACCTAAATATTTAACCTCTTCTTTTTGCGGTAGCGGGTGTACTACAAAATGACACTAGCGGACAAGTCCCTTTTCGAAGAGTGAAGGTTAATGCTTTGATTTTACACTGTTTGCTTTAATTCGCCGTGTTTTTAGCCAGGAATAATTTCTGGCAAAGTGATTTTGCACGTATTGGGAGGTTAGGTTGGGATTCTGATAGGATGCCATTAAAGCAGTGTCATCTGGAAATCTGTATATAATAGGTAGAAGACCGACCCAAAAGCACTTCCCTGCCGGTACACCAGATTTGATGGAAACAAGAGATAACTACGCTTCGCCGTATTTCACCCCAAAAGAAAGGAGGGGTGGAGAATGAACAGAAGCCAGGAAAGGCGGAAAAGTACTGCCCCGACATTCGCCTCAAAGAAGATACCCTGTTGACCCAGGAAAACCACCTAAAAATCTGAATCAGAGCAGACGGCCCCGGAATCGAACCGCGACCTCCCGAATGCTAACCCAGACGTGGTAACCACTAGTCTACAGAGCTTGATACAATGTTATATAAATAGTAAATTTGTATTTATTTTGGATCAAATTCGCTATTGTATTATTTCTTATTAAAATAATAATATACAGCTGAATAAATAATTGTAGATTTACTTTTTTAAATTAAAAAACCCGAATTTGCCATTGCAGAATGCGTTACGCATTCAGAAATGGCAATTCCAATAGGGAGCCACGGCGTTAGATTGCTTATATACTCAAACATGGTGCAAAATGTGAGAAGAGGAGGAAGGTGCCTTAAAATTAAAAAACACGATTAGTTATTATCATATACCATTTTTTGAACTAGAGAAAGGAGCTAAATTAATCGATGATTTTGAAAATGGGTTTCTATTATTCCAAAGTGATTTCTAGTTAAAAATAAAATACAAAATCAATCACAAATGTGGTACTACATTACTGTAACTAGGGTATATTCCAGATGGTTTACGGACGTTTCGCCCCCGTAGTTTCGCCCCCAGCCATTTCGTCCCCGAACCGTTTCGCCCCCGAACCGTTTCACCCCAGAAGTTTTACCTCTAGCTTTAACCAGCTTCAGCTGTTTCCAGTTCCACCACGAGGAGGTAGCTAGTCGGATTTTCTGCAACCGTTAATTTTGTATTTTATTTTCTTTAAATTTTTTTTGTTTATGTTTTAATTTTAGTTTTTTAATTGTTGTCATCCATTATTAAATCTTTTTGACGAACCGCACGTTGCAGTAGAATCAACAG